>JAXIVJ010016519.1:0-28599 GCA_036785665.1 Chirona hameri | reverse complement strand
ATAGTTGATATATCTACCAGGGGTACCACCGCCACCGGTATCCTTTTAAGTACCTATGTCAGTGGCGGATCCAGGGGGGGGTCACGGGGGTCATCCCCCCCCCCTCCTTGGGCCGTGCAGGGACACCACCGCGCCGGGGCACCAGGGGCACCACCGCGCCGGGGCACCAGGGGCACCACCGCGCCGGGGCACCAGTGGCACCATCGCGCCAGTGCACCAGCGGCACCACCGTCGGTGTACCAGGGGGACCAACGTGCCGGTAGGCGGCACTGTGGGGCGAGGAGAGGCACCGGGGCGCCATGCCTCCTTGAATTCAGGAGGGGAAACAATGGCTTGGTGCCCCCATGAAATCTGAAGCATTGGTCGCTGGAAAACTTTTTTCTCGCGAAATGATGCTAGATTATAATTGCTAAATTATGCAAAAATGCCCCTTCATGCCTCCCGTCCCTTGGGCTGTGAAGGGGCACCAACTTGCCTTTATACCAGAGGCAACAACGTATCTGACTTGAGGGGCCTTGAGCACCCCTCGGGATCCGCTTCCAAAGAGGCGGTGGAACAGGGGGGGCACATGGCCCCCATGAATCCAGGAGGTGGGGGGGGGGGGGGGCACCAATGGTCTGGTGCCCCCATCAAATTGCTGAAAATCCATATATTTATGCGAAATGGTGCAAAATTAAGAGACAAAAAAACGCTTCGGTTCGCTGCGCATATGACATACGTGGGTCCTGATAAATCCTTGATGTCATGATTAGAGGTGCAGAATATCCTAAACATTTGGTCACAGCCCCAGTCACGGTCACGGCATGAGTTGCCAAGTCACAGCTTTAGTCACGGCGCTGCAATGTTAACCCTATGGCGCGGACCTGGCCAGTCACAGCTTCAGTCACGGCCGTGACCAGTTCTGGTCCCAGCGCTGGGACGCTGGGACCAGAATCTTGGATCTCTGGTCATGATGTTTGTGACTATCGTTTTTTTTTTGCGAACGAAACCAATAGTGTCCGCCGTTTAGTTTTTTTATAATGTGGTTCATGGCTGGAAATCCATGAAACGTATTTTAAACTGGCAACTGCAACCAAGCTGTTGTAATTTTGTGCGAAAAAAGCAGAAAAATACCACATTGTTGTGCCACCGCTGCGAAATTCCTTCCATTTTGCAGTGGAAGAATCTCATTGAGTGGCTGCATCTCATTGACTGCCCTTGGGCTGATACATATCCTGCGCATTGCAGGGGCTTTGCGCCGAACACCAACTGCAGGGGAGGGGGGTTGATTTCCGCCCACCCCCCCTGAGATCTCGAAAACTACGCTATGTAGCGAGAAGTGGAAAAAGGTATTTGATAGCTTGATACATGTTCTATCGAAAGTATTTCAGTGCTCTTTTAGGTCAGGTCAAAATTGAGGTCACCAGAGGTCATCAATGGTCAAATTTTCCAGTTTTTCCTGTTTTAGGACATCGCTCCAGAAATTCCCATATATCTCAGAAACGATGCTCGTTAGACACAAACGGAAAAAACAAACGCCAGTCAGTGAAATTTTCAATCGCTAAGGTGTCTTCAGATTTTATCTCAGGTCAATATTTGAGGCTCCAGAGGTCAAAAAGAAAAAAAAAATGCAGTTTTTTCGCTAAATAGTTGTTTTACTATTGACTTTTACTTAATAAAGATAACAGAAAACGGTTTATGCCATTGTGTTTATCTTGTCAAGGCGCTTCGAATGGTATACATGGTGACTTTTTTAAGTCAACTTAACAATTTGACCTCAGGTCAAGGTCAAGTGGTGACCCAAGTAGGGCATGTTGTATATGAGAAGACGTATCTCGACGAGACAAACACGTTGATGTATGTTTTACTTCTCTATCTTCATTATGTCGGGAGTTATTGACAAAAAAGTGATGGTGACCTCAAATGACCTCAAATGACCCAATAGGGGTCACTGAACACAAATTACACTTGAATCATCAAGAATATCCTATAATAACATGATCCAGAAGTAATTGGACTAATATCATGCATATCCTTGAAATAGGATGCATTTGTATATTTCCCTATTGACTTATTATGGGGAGGTTAAGAAATTGACCTGACCTTAAGTCACTGATATCAAAATTCCGAGATATACGAATAGTAAGTACTTATGCCCTCATGACATCCTGTAAGTTTCAAACTGATCGGTGAAAAACTCTGGCTTTGGCACAACTGCAAACGTTTTTGGAGGTGGGGTCACTTGACCTGGTCTGGTGACCTGACCTGAGATGATCCGAGGTTATTTTTTTTATCTCAAAGTGTGCGCAATTGATGTCCTAACAGGTGTGCCAAAACCCGGTGGCGCGCAGCGCCGCCGTCTTTTCGCTATCTTTGAAAAACCTGAGGGGGGGGGGGGGGGGAATCACCCCCCCCCCCCCCCTGCAGTGCGCGGGATATAGAACCTTTCTCATTTTTGAGGGCCTAGTTTTCCAGACCCAAAAGTAAAGCAACACATTTCGCGTCGCTACGCCACGCAAATCAATCAGTGTTTTCTATTCCAGTACATAAGGGTCTAATATAGACTGTACAGTGTACACACTGGCGACCGCAAGGGGGGGGGGGCATGGGGGCCATGGCTCCACGGGCCCGCCCCCACCAGGCCTTAAATTGGGGGGGGGGGGGTAACATGTCTTTTGACCCAACCTTTTACTCCAGACATATTTGCTCGTTTTGACCCTGCATCCTGGTTCCAATGGCAGAAATTAGTTCTCCAGCTCACTCAAAACCTTACATTTTGGCGCCGCTTCGCGGCGCAATAATAGTTGTATGGGTGTTCATTTTGCGTAAATACCATTGGTAGGTAGTAAAGTTTAAGGGCAACTTTTGTGAAGAAAAAAATTATTCAAGCATTTGGTCGCGCTCTTCGCAAAATGCTGCCTATTTTTTAGTAGTCCGCACGAGACACAAAGCAATATGATTCACTGCTATCGCATGCATAATATTTTCTGCTCGTAAAATCGGCTACCCCTGGTCACGAACCTCGACTACCATCTTGGTCAAGATCCCCCCCCCCTGTTCATCACTCGTCTGGGGCCGCCATTGACTGTATAAATTATATATTTTAGCACTATTCGCGGCACTTTAGATACAAAGGGTACGACTGATATTGCAAATACCTATAGCCAACGTTTTGTCAATACATAAATACTGAAATAGGGGCACCCTCAAAATATAGTGGACCAAATATGTTGAGTTCTCAGATTTGGGTATAGGTAGAGGCACTACTGCAATTGATGACCCCCCCCCCCCCCCCCCCCACACACACACACACACACACACACACACACACACACACACACACACTCCCTCCCCTTCCTTGAAGGTTTTCTGGATCCGCCCCTGATCTGCGACTGTGAAGAGCCTGCCTCTGGCCGTGAAGAGCCCGTCTCTGACAGTGAAGAGCCCGTCTCTGACCGTGAAGAGCCCGTCTCTGACCATGAAGAGCCTGTCTCTGACCATGAAGAGTCTGTCTCTGACCGTGAAGAGCCTGTCTCTGACCGTGAAGAGCCTGTCTCTAACCGTGGATAGGTCTGTCTCTGACCATGAAGAGCCTGTCTTTGACCGTGAAGAGCCTGTCTCTGACCGTGACGAGCTTGTCTCTGACCATGAAGAGCCTGTCTCTGACCGTGAAGAGCCTGTCTCTGACCGTGAAGAGCCTGCCTTTGACCGTGAAGAGCCTGTCTCTGACCGTGAAGAGCTCGTCTCTGACCGTGGCGAGCCTGTCTCTGACCGTGAAGAGAGCCGTTTCTGTTGTACGGTGCACTGACCACTAGCTCCGAATCCCCCGATTTCAGGAGCGCTGCCGGCGACGGAGGAATACGGCGGCAGAGTGTGCAGGCGGGCCCGGCACCAGCGCCCGGTCCACACAGCCCCCAGACCCGACCGGTGCCGAGAACAGCACAGCGCGGCGGTCTACGATCGTCAGGACAGCCGTGATTGTCAGGACGCTGTTACCCGCGCTGCGTCAGACCACCGTGCTGTGGAAAGTCGCAACACGGGCACACCGCAACTGCCGCTGACTGCAGAGCTCGTCTCTCCTGTCGTCGGACGGTGGGCGACCCAGCACCAGTCGACCGTGAACGGCGCCCCCCGGCCTCCAGACTGGGCCGCGCAGTGTCTCTGCAGTACCTGAGCGGCGCCCCCCAGCCCCCAGACTGGGCCGCGCAGTGTCTCTGCAGTACCTGAGCGGCGCCCCCCAGCCCCCAGACTGGGCCGCGCAGTGTCTCTGCAGTACCTGAGCGGTGCCCCCCAGCCCCCAGACTGGGCCGCGCAGTGTCTCTGCAGTACCTGAGCGGCGCCCCCCAGCCCCCAGACTGGGCCGCGCAGTGTCTCTGCAGTACCTGAGCGGCGCCCCCCAGCCCCCAGACTGGGCCGCGCAGTGTCTCTGCAGTACCTGAGCGGTGCCCCCCAGCCCCCAGACTGGGCCGCGCAGTGTCTCTGCAGTACCTGAGCGGCGCCCCCAGCCTCCAGACTGGGCCGCGCAGTGTCTCTGCAGTACCTGAGCGGTGCCCCCCAGCCCCCAGACTGGGCCGCGCAGTGTCTCTGCAGTACCTGAGCGGCGCCCCCCAGCCCCCAGACTGGGCCGCGCAGTGTCTCTGCAGTACCTGAGCGGTGCCCCCCAGCCCCCAGACTGGGCCGCGCAGTGTCTCTGCAGTACCTGAGCGGCGCCCCCCAGCCCCCAGACTGGGCCGCGCAGTGTCTCTGCAGTACCTGAGCGGTGCCGGACCGTCACCAGGCCGGGCCGAGCGCTCACTCGAGTCGCTGCCGGCGCACGGGACACCGCGCTGTGTGTGGTGTGTAGCGCGCGGTGCGGCACGTGATACAGCACGTGGTGTGGTGTGTAGCGCGCGGTGCGGCACGTGATACAGCACGTGGTGTGGTGTGTAGTGCGCGGTGCGGCTGCGCGCCTCACTCGGGTGTTTGGGCGCTGAACCCGGAAGGTGCCCCCCCCCCCCCCCCCTGAGTCGGCGGTGGTTATCGCTCGGTATCCGACCCGGCTCGGCTGCCTCGCGTGCCGTGTCAACTGTCCAGGCCGCCGCCACCCGCGTCACACGCCGCCACCCGTGACCCGTCCGCCTGCCGGCACCGCCGCGGCGGCCGGATATTAAATACACGGAGACGGGAGGCGGAGCGCGGCCCGCCGGCCGCCGCTCCGCGCTGCACCGCGCCGGCCGCCGCTCGGGTTTCCAGGGCGGGCGCGGCGACGAATAATCGGGCCGATGCCGGCGGGGTCTGCGGCCGGCTGCGGCGCCGACCGCCGTCAGACATGACCCGAAGGCGGACGGTGCCGCCGGCGCTCCTGCTGCTGCCGCTGCTGCTGCTGCTGCTGGGCCAGCAGGGCCGGCCCAGCAGCGCGCAGCAGGTGGCGCGCCGGGAGATCGTGATCAGCACGCGGCTGGGCAGGTTGCGCGGCAGACTGGAGTACGCCGAGACGTTCACCACCACCAGCGGCAGCAGTCGGTACTACTACGCCTTCCGAGGGGTGCCGTACGCCCGGCCGCCGACGGGGGAGCTGCGTTGGGCGGTGAGTGTTCAGAGGGAGGGGAGCTGGGTGGTGAGTGTTCAGAGGGAGCTGCGCTGGGCGGTGAGTGTTCAGGGGGAGCTGCGCTGGGTGGTGAGTGTTCAGAGGGAGGGGAGCTGGGTGGTGAGTGTTCAGAGGGAGCTGCGTTGGGCGGTGAGTGTTCAGAGGGAGCTGCGTTGGGCGGTGAGTGTTCAGGGGACCGGGGAGCTGGGTGGTGAGTGTTCAGAGGGAGCTGCGTTGGGCGGTGAGTGTTCAGAGGGAGCTGCGTTGGTCGGTGAGTGTTCAGAGGGAGCTGCGTTGGGCGGTGAGTGTTCAGGGGACCGGGGAGCTGGGTGGTGAGTGTTCAGAGGGAGCTGCGTTGGGCGGTGAGTGTTCAGGGGACCGGGGAGCTGCGTTGGGCGGTGAGTGTTCAGGGGGAGCTGCGTTGGGCGGTGAGTGTTCAGGGGGAGCTGCGTTGGGCGGTGAGTGTTCAGAGGACCGGAGAGCTGCGTTGGGCGGTGAGTGTTCAGGGGACCGGGGAGCTGCGTTGGGCGGTGAGTATTCAGAGGGAGGGGAGCTGCGTTGGGCGGTGAGTGTTCAGAGGGAGGGGAGCTGCGTTGGGCGGTGAGTGTTCAGGGGACCGGGGAGCTGGGTGGTGAGTGTTCAGAGGGAGCTGCGTTGGGCGGTGAGTGTTCAGAGGGAGCTGCGTTGGTCGGTGAGTGTTCAGAGGGAGCTGCGTTGGGCGGTGAGTGTTCAGGAGACCGGGGAGCTGCGTTGGGCGGTGAGTGTTCAGGGGACCGGGGAGCTGCGTTGGGCGGTGAGTGTTCAGGGGGAGCTGCGTTGGGCGGTGAGTGTTCAGGGGACCGGGGAGCTGCGTTGGGCGGTGAGTGTTCAGGGGGAGCTGCGTTGGGCGGTGAGTGTTCAGGGGACCGGGGAGCTGCGTTGGGCGGTGAGTGTTCAGGGGGAGCTGCGTTGGGCGGTGAGTGTTCAGAGGACCGGAGAGCTGCGTTGGGCGGTGAGTGTTCAGAGGGAGCTGCGTTGGGCGGTGAGTGTTCAGAGGACCGGGGAGCTGCGTTGGGCGGTGAGTGTTCAGAGGGAGCTGCGTTGGGCGGTGAGTGTTCAGAGGGAGCTGCGCTGGGTGGTGAGTGTTCAGAGGGAGCTGCGCTGGGCGGTGAGTGTTCAGAGGACCGGGGAGCTGCGTTGGGTGGTGAGTGTTCAGAGGGAGCTGCGTTGGGCGGTGAGCGTTCAGAGGACCGGGGAGCTGCGTTGGGCGGTGAGTGTTCAGAGGGAGCTGCGTTGGGCGGTGAGTGTTCAGAGGGAGCTGCGCTGGGTGGTCAGTGTGCAGAGGGAGCTGCGCTGGGTGGTGAGTGTTCAGAGGACCGGGGAGCTGCGTTGGGCGGAGAGTGTTCAGAGGGAGCTGCGTTGGGCGGTGAGTGTTCAGAGGGAGCTGCGCTGGGTGGTGAGTGTTCAGAGGGAGCTGCGCTGGGTGGTGAGTGTTCAGAGGGAGCTGCGCTGGGCGGTGAGTGTTCAGAGGGAGGGGAGCTGGGTGGTGAGTGTTCAGAGGGAGGGGAGCTGGGTGGTGAGTGTTCAGGGGGAGCTGCGCTGGGTGGTGAGTGTTCAGAGGGAGCTGCGCTGGGTGGTGAGTGTTCAGAGGGAGCTGCGCTGGGTGGTGAGTGTTCAGGGGGAGCTGCGTTGGGCGGTGAGTGTTCAGAGGGAGCTGCGCTGGGCGGTGAGTGTTCAGAGGGAGGGGAGCTGGGTGGTGAGTGTTCAGAGGGAACTGCGTTGGGCGGTGAGTGTTCAGAGGGAGCTGCGCTGGGTGGTGAGTGTTCAGAGGGAGCTGCGCTGGGCAGTGAGTGTTCAGAGGGAGGGGAGCTGGGTGGTGAGTGTTCAGAGGGAGGGGAGCTGGGTGGTGAGTGTTCAGAGGGAGCTGCGCTGGGTGGTGAGTGTTCAGAGGGAGCTGCGCTGGGTGGTGAGTGTTCAGAGGGAGCTGCGCTGGGTGGTTAGTGTTCAGAGGGAGGGAACCTGCGCTGGGTGGTTAGTGTTCATAAGGAGGGGAGCTGCGCTGGGCGGTGAGTGTTCATAGGGAGGGGAGCTGCGCTGGGTGGTTAGTGTTCAGAGGACCGGGGAGCTGCGCTGGGTGGTTAGTGTTCAGAGGATCAGGGAGCTGCGCTGGGCGGTGAGTGTTCAGAGGACCGGGAAGCTGCGCTGGGCGGTGAGTGTTCAGAGGACCGGGGAGCTGCGTTGGGCGGTGAGTGTTCAGAGGACCGGGGAGCTGCGCTGGGCGGTGAGTGTTCAGAGGACCGGAGAGCTGCGCTGGGCGGTGAGTGTTCAGAGGACCGGAGAGCTGCGTTGGGCGGTGAGTGTTCAGAGGGAGGGGAGCTGCGCTGGGCGGTGAGTGTTCAGGGGAACCTGCGCTGGGCGGTGAGTGTTCAGAGGACCAGGGAGCTGCGCTGGGCGGTGAGTGTTCAGAGGACCGGAGAGCTGCGTTGGGCGGTGAGTGTTCAGAGGGAGGGGAGCTGCGCTGGGCGGTGAGTGTTCAGGGGGAGCTACGCTGGGCGGTGAGTGTTCAGAGGACCGGGGAGCTGCGCTGGGCGGTGAGTGTTCAGAGGACCGGGGAGCTGCGTTGGGCGGTGAGTGTTCAGAGGACCGGGGAGCTGCGCTGGGTGGTTAGTGTTCAGAGGACCGGGGAGCTGCGCTGGGCGGTGAGTGTTCAGAGGACCAGGGAGCTGCGCTGGGCGGTGAGTGTTCAGAGGACCGGAGAGCTGCGTTGGGCGTTGAGTGTTCAGAGGGAGGGGAGCTGCGCTGGGCGGTGAGTGATCAGGGGGAGCTGCGCTGGGCGGTGAGTGTTCAGAGGACCGGGGAGCTGCGCTGGGCGGTGAGTGTTCAGAGGACCGGGGAGCTGCGTTGGGCGGTGAGTGTTCAGAGGACCGGGGAGCTGCGCTGGGTGGTTAGTGTTCAGAGGGAGGGGAGCTGCGTTGGGCGGTGAGTGTTCAGAGGACCGGGGAGCTGCGCTGGGCGGTGAGTGTTCAGAGGACCGGGGAGCTGCGCTGGGCGGTGAGTGTTCAGGGGACCGGAGAGCTGCGCTGGGCGGTGAGTGTTCAGAGGACCAGGGAGCTGCGCTGGGCGGTGAGTGTTCAGGGGACCGGAGAGCTGCGCTGGGCGGTGAGTGTTCAGAGGACCAGGGAGCTGCGCTGGGCGGTGAGTGTTCAGAGGACCAGGGAGCTGCGCTGGGCGGTGAGTGTTCAGGGGACCGGAGAGCTGCGCTGGGCGGTGAGTGTTCAGAGGAAGCTGCGTTGGGCGGCGTGTTCAGGGGACCGGGAAGCTGCGTTGGGCGGTGAGTGTTCAGAGGACCGAGGAGCGCCATATCACCAATGTCAGATCTGCGCTGGACGGTGTCCGGTGTGTCGCACTGTACTTGCCAGTGTGCTATAGGACTGTGCAGAACTCATGGGGGAAGCGGTGCTGGCAAGGGGTGGAAGTCTGGCATCAAGAGCGTGGTAACGTCATGACAATGTGCGCGGGGCCAGTGCATCTGTGATTATGCTTTGAGAGGAACACGATCATCAAGCCATCATGCGATCACTACAGTCGCCGGCCCCAGTAACCGCGCGGTAAACCCGCGGCGCCGTCCGGCGCTGCAGCTCCGGCAGTGGCGCAGTTGTGTGCCGTTTTCCTCGTGCGGCACGATGACGTCTCCCGCCCCGACCTCGGCTCCGTCACCCCTCCGCGCGGCGGGGTGCCGCCGTCTCACTCTGTGACCCTGGTACGAGATGGGAAAATCGACAAACACAAACACATGCGCGATTACGGAAACTTCCGGATTCATGCTATGAATACAGGACATGAAATATGCATGCGTGCTTATCGAAAGCCTCCGAGGATTGCTAGTTAGAGGGCTTGAACCATTGGTGCAAGGGTTGTCGGTAAGCATGCAGCTTGTAAGAGCTGCTTTCATATCATGATTTTGAAGTTTGAATAATCGTCATATAGGTTAACGACGATTTTTCCCCTTAAAGGGATATTGCCACCTCCGGAGGATTTCTAAAAAGAAACTTTAATGAATGGTGGGGATCAACAATCGTGTATGATCAAGCTCAAACTTGCTCCTGTAGCACCTAAAGCAGGGTATCGGCATTTTTGTCTGACTCCAAAACGTTGGTCCCAGCTGTGCTCAGTACTAGATTCATAATGGCCGCTCTCATCCAGTTTGGCTGTGAAATTGGCGCCCACCCAAAGCCGAAGTGTTCGAATTCGCCTAGACTTGACCTTGAAAAGTCTATCTGTGTTGTAAGATATTGGTCACAAATCTCCTACGGCCCCAAAGTCGAGCCATAGCCATTCGGGCTATTTTATTCATGTTTTATTATGAAAGAGGCGATGTTTGTTGACAATATAATTAACTGTATTATGTATACGCATTTTAATTTTAAAGTGCACTGACGGAATGGTGATGTTGAGTTTGCAATATTCAAAAGCAAATCATAGTCCGCAAAGAAGTGATTCTAAATAGTGATGATGCGACTCCAATTTTACGAATGTGTGCCAATCATGAGTGGTGCAAATGTTTTTTTTTTATCTAATGGGGAGAGTTTCGGGAACCAAATTTTGCAGGTGAAATCGGACACGCTTAATCTACCGATACACACCAAAAACTCCACATTGGCCTGCGAGGTGGCAATTGTCCCTTTAACCGCGGAGCCATCGTCAGTGACGAGACCAGCAGTGACGGAGCCAAGATTCGGTCAACGGGACCACCACGCAGCAATAATGGTCTCCTCAGACGTTGCTGGGCTTATTCGCCTTTAGTGGGCCCTTCCTCAAGAAGGTCATAAGAAGGTCATAATGGACCCTCAGTATGCCAAATAGGATCATGTGTAGATCAGAATGGCCCCTAGTCTAAATGATGAAATGAGTCCTCTAACCCTCAAGTTATTGTGCTGTTTTCTATAACGCTGTATACTGGGGACTGGGGAGCGATTTTCTGCCCCCCCCCCCCCGTTCCCTGGTATCTCCGGACTTATTCTTTAGAGAAAAAAAAAATCATCCAGTATTAGGTAGACATGGCAAATTGCTTTTGGCTATATGGGTCGGTTGGCTATACGAGTCTCATGTATAATCAAGGGGGAGACAATGACCATGTTGTGTTCGACATGACATTCAGCTCTCAATCGCCCATCTCAAATGTCGGTAGTTACGTCTTGCCTATACGGACACGGTACATCGTCGGGAAGTTTCCGCGTCCGTATCGTCTTCCTTTTGGCTTATCAGCCGGTTGATTTTGGACCGTTTCGTAGTTTCCCAGGATCGATGAGTGATGGGCGCAGATCAACGTGTGACTTTCCGTCTCCGCTGGCCGGCCGTGTCAGTTGGCACCTGTGCAGACCGGGCTCGCTGTGGCGGCTCACTGATGGCCTTGTGCCGGCCCTGGTCCGTCTCTGAGCCTGTCACAGCAGCGCCGCGCCGCCGGCCACCCTCGGGTAGCCCCATCCAGGTCAGGGGATAGCTGTCCGGCCCGGCCCGGCCCGGCCCACCAGTGCCAGTCGGCCACAGCCTACATACCAGCGACGCGGCCTCAAAACCGGGTCAGTGGTGGGCAGTGAGCACAGCCGCCGCCGGGTCACACCGGGTCACACCGGGTCACACCTGGTCACACCTGGACACACCTGGTCACACCGGGTCACACCGGGTCACACCGGGTCACATCTGGTCACACCTGGACACACCTGGTCACACCGGGTCACACCTGGTCACACCGAGTCACACCGAGTCACACCGGGTCACACCGGTTCACACCGGGTCACACCGGGTCACACCGGGGCACAACGGGTCACACCGGGTCACACCGGGTCACACCGGGTCACACCGGGTCACACCGGGTCACACCGGGTCACACCAGGTCATACCGGGACACACCGGGTCACACCGGGTTACACCGGGTCACACTGGGTCACACTGGGTCACACCGGGTCACACCGGGACACACCAGGACACAACGGGTCATACCGGGACACACCGGGTCACACCGGGTCACACCGGGACACACCGGGACACACCGGGACATACCGGGTCACACCGGGTCACACCAGGTCACACCGGGTCACACCGGGTCACACCGGGTCACACCGGGACACACCAGGACACATCGGGTCATACCGGGACACATCGGGTCACACCGGGACACACCCAGCCTTGGAATTTTCCCCATTTTCTGGACTTTTTGGGTCCAAAGAATTTTGCTCTCTTCATTGTGTTCTAGAAATTTGTTTACCGGCACTGTAGTTTAAATATAATTCAATTTTCCTCACAAAAATTTAATATCTATTAAAAAATCAGGAATTTTTACCTCCCAAATAAAATATTTAAAAAAAGAGCGGAAATCTGAATTTTCCTAACAATAAAATGTTACTCTCCAACTATGGATTTGTACTCTCCGGGACCAGGTCATGAAACTAAAAATCCCACACTGAACACACCGGGTCACACCGGGGTCACACCGAGTCACACCGGGACACACCGGGTCACACCGGGACACCGAGTCACACCGGGTCACACCGGGACACACCGGGACACACCGGGACACACCGGGTCACACCGGGTCACACCGGGTCACACCGGGTCACACCGGGTCACACCGGGGCACACCGGGTCACACCGGGATACACCGGGTCACACCGGGACATACCAGGTCACATTGGGACACAACACACCGGGACACACCGGGTCACACCAGGTCACACCGGGACACACCGGGACACACCGGATCACACCAGGTCACACCGGGTCACACCGGGTCACACCGGGTCATACCGGGTCACACCGGGCCACACCGAGTCACACCGGGTCACACCAGGTCACACCGGGTCACACCGGGTCACATCGGGACACACCGGGAGACGCCGGGCCATAGCTGATCGGTCCCCGGCTGAGTGAGGTCGGCACGCCTCTGCGCGGGTCAGGCCGGGACGCACGGCACGCCGCAGGGAGTCTTACCGTCAGTCAAGGCATGGTGAAGCGTATCGCCGCCTTAGAGCGCAAAGTGGTGTAATTGTGAGACGGTTCGAACATTGTGGGAAGAATGGGCGACAGGTCTGTTCAAAGTCTCCACCTCGAGACGAATACAGCGAACCAAATTACTCCAACTCCGATTGTTCGGGTCTTTAGAGTGACGACTGTTATAATGCAACTAATGAGGCAATGTGCCGGGGTTAATGCTGCTATGCTCCGTGCTCGACTCGGCTCGGATCGGACTGTGAGGTACGGCCGCTGGCAGGCCGTGTCGGGGCAGGCAGGTCATCAGAAAGTCGTGCCCGGTGGGCGGCCAGCCTGGCCGGCACCGCACCACTGACCTCTCAGAGCCCAGATGTGCGCGGCGGCACCGGGTGGGTGGTGTCGGTCAACAGGGGTAACGGTCGCTGGTGAGGCACGCCCGTCTCGTGCCAGCTGGGCGATCCTGAACGAGCCGTGGGCCTCTTCCCATGGCACCTCTAACCTCCTCCAAGTTGCTCCAACTTGCAACTGTCCTATACTAATGTAAAGACAGTTGCAAGTTGGAGTAACTTGGAGGAGGTTGGAGTGGGTTAGAGGCACCACTGGAACAGGCCCCGTGTCTAGTTAATGTGAAGCGCGACAGGCCAGCTGATTCCCATCACCGCAGGGTCATAGGCGTAACCACCTTCCGAAAGTAGGTGGGGACGGAGGCACCTTTAAGTCGATTCTTTCCATGCAACGCCCATAGGCGTAATGTTAAAATCCGAAAATGTTACTGGGGACTGATCCCCAGTTACCCCAGTGGTGGTTACGCGCCTGCGCAGGGCCTCCTCTAACATGTTAACTGGTGGGCCACTTGGGCCCAGGGGTGTGGTTAGGAAAATGATTGTGGGTGCCCAAACTGAAATTTATTTTGCCCCCTCATCCCACATCAGCAGCCGGAACACATTGGTGCTGGTTGTTCGTATAGGTAGGGGAAGGTGGGGGAATTCGGATCACTATACAATAGCGAAAACTCCAGTGAGTTGGATCATGACGATGATAAAGCAAATAACCGGTAACCTCATAATAAATAATTAAATCAATTGAGCCCGAAATTATACTGTTAAAATGTCGTCTGCTGAGGCTTGATCAGCAATGATAATACCGATCGATATTATCGATATTATCTTTGCTGATGAAGCTGCAACAGGCATACAGGCAATATATACAACAGTAGAATTTTGGCCTAAATTTACTTATTTATTTACTATGAGGTTACTGGTTATTTACCAAATAAAGCATCTGTTTATTAAAATAGATTAACTTCGTTTAACACTCGTCTCTATTATCAAAACTATTAGGTGTGCATTTATCCGTTAATAAAAGCTACTTTATAGCACAGTTACAATTGAAACTTCCATCGATCCAGACACGCCCTCCGCTTACACAATTAGAATAGACTTCTTTGAAGTGTATGGACGCTTGAAGTAAGTACATGTGCATCGAACAACTTCCAGCATGAAATAAAACAAGGCTTTAATAAAGAAAAGCTCAGTTTCTTGACAGCTAGTGTCATGGCAAAATGTATTCGTGCTAGGAAAAGTAAAATTATTATAACGGCTGGGAAGATTTCAAACTGATGCTTGGCATAAAGAACTTACTGCCCAATCATTAAAATTGTAACATCTGACGATCAGCGAAATCCTGATCTTGAAAAAAATCATTATTATGCATTTTGAAACATGTTCTTGATTGTGGGTGCCGAAAAACTATTGTGGGTGCCCATTTCAGCTTTGTGGGTGCCCTGCCACCCACAAAGAGATAGGAAACCACACCCCTCCTGCACTTGGCCCACCACTCACCAGTGCTTCTAAATGGCCCACCAGTCATGCGAATTTGGCCATGCAGTTGCATTTCACAGGAACTGGATGCCTATCCACTTGATCCCAACTGACCGTCCACACTCATCTATATGTTGGATGCGTAAATCGGTTATAATCGGGCATAACCCGATCATGTCACGACTTGTGTGTTGGACTGTTTGTTGAATTGTTTTCTGTAATGTGAGTGTGGCCATCAGGAGCACCAATCTGTTTATAAACAGCTTAGTTACAATCCAACCCGCCATTTACAACTGAATTGAGTTGCATGAACATGGTTGCACCTGGTGGAAGCATTGCCTCGTATATGGCGAATGTTTGGATGAAAAGGCATATAGGGAAGGACGGGGTAGCACCCTCAGAGGGCCAGCCGAGCGCATTTAACATGCGCTCGGCTGGCCCTCAGCCCACAGCCGAAGCGCATGGAAAGTGTTGGAGATGCGAAGAAATGCCTGAGGCCTGTTCGGCATCTAAGAATCTTCGACTGCGCATGCGCAGTAAGACGCACCGAGTCTGGGCAGAGGCTAACTGGCGCATGACGCCAGAAACTATGACGTCATCGCCCATCATGCTCCTCAGAATGTCTAAGCCAGAAATTTCTGGATGCGCCCGATCTCAGAATAAAATATAGACGATATTGGCGCCGGCGACAAAATAAGCGGACACATATCGCGGAAACTGGTGGATTTTGAGTAGATGAAGCAACTCACCTCATCGGCTGATGATCACGGTCTTCGTTGACGTGATTCATGACAACTTCATCATCACTACTTTCTTGGTCTTTCATGAAAGCATTGTTAATTAAATCAAAGAATGGAGGAAAACCTCTTCGCTTACCTCCCATCCTTATACATCAATTATTACCGAGCGAGGTTTCTCGTCAACTTACTTGACAAATTTACATTTGACCCGGCCCGACCCGGCCGTACAGACGCTTTTCGGAAGCTAATAACTTTGCAACCAATGCTCCGATTGAGATTAGGTTTGCACCATTGGATAGGTCCATCACAGCAATTTTGTTTTGGTATGGTGCGTTCTGATAGGGGTGGTACCACAGCGCGTGGCAGTTGGTACACGTAAACGTCGAAATGAACCAAAACTATTCTTGATCAAAAATGGCTTTATTAATCTAAGCATTAATGTATACGATGAAGCATGCAGCGCTCAGGACGTACACCCTTTTGGCGGATTCGAGAAAGGAGATCATTAAGAATGTATTACAACTTAATTTTTATGTTGGCATGCATTGAAGCCTGGCAATTTTTGCTGGATGGACTAAACGGACTAAAAGGACTATGTGTTACTACCACATGTGCTCCCTTACCGTTTCATATTTCAAACCTGTTGCAGTTTTACCAGAGCGTGCCCGCTCGGTCATCGCCCAAAAAGGCGTTTTACTGGTTATTAACAATTCAAAAGCACGTATTGCAGGCGTCACAACGGGATTACAAGAAAGCTACAATAAAGAAAACAGAAATCAGAAAGCTTATAGAAAGGCTGCTGCGATTTTGTATAGGCTACTTCTTCATTGCAAATGCAATTGTCCTAAGAATATTTGGCCTATCTATGACGTTATCAAAGTGCCATGACGTCACCGAAGATCATAGGTGTGCAACGGACCGTTACTCCGTTACTCATTTACTAACGAAGTTACTTTTTAGTAACGAAGTAACGGACTCGTTACCTTTTTTACAGTAACGGACCGAATAACGGAAGTTACTTTTGTGGTCCGTTACTTCGTTACTTTTTAGTCCGTTACTCCGTTACTCCGTTACTGCATGTTTTTTTAAGGTAAATAATGTAACAATTTAGCATATTTAGATTTCTCATTCTTTTAACGTTATTTTGTACACTGACTGTATTTTTTTTATACCCTTACTGTATGCAAATGTGCAAGTTTTTCATATTCAATGCAAAGTTCTTTGCGGCCACGGCCGTTCCCGCTCGGTCGGCGCTGAGGGCGGTGAAAGGGAATTCGATGGTTTGAACATTTTGGCAAACACGGTAATACTCACGGTAACTGGCCGTGATACTCATGATAACTGGCCGTAAACACGGTAACTGGCCGTGGTTGTTCAGGCGCCATCGACGCTAACAGCGTCTTGTAAGGTTATCGCACAGCTAGCCGGGTGTTCGTGGTGAGCATTTATTTTTATTTTTCCCTAAGAAATAACTTAGGAATAGTTTCATAAGTTAGTTTTATAGTAAAAAGTATAAGTTACATAGTAAATGATATACAAAAGTTACTAATCACAAAGCAACAAAAAGGCATAAAACCTGCGTTTACATTGATATCACTTCGTTTTACAAAAGTAACGGAGTAACGGAGTAACTGTAACTTCCGTTACATTTTGTGACGATGTAACGGAGTAACGAGTAACGAGTTACTTTTTTTGGAGTAACGGAGTAACGAGTAACGAAGTTACATTTTGAAGTAACGGTGCCCACCTATGCCGAAGATGTGACGTCACCTAAGCCCAGAATATTATTAGATGCCTAACAGGCCTCTGACTGAGGAATGTTTGCGGAAACAGGAAAATGCGACACGGGGAAGAGCAGCAACGAGGATTTTGCGAACGGAGAAATGCGAGGTGAACAATGCGGGGACGAAACTCTGTCCTGGAATGGTTCCTGGATTTCCGCATGCCGATGTTCCATACCGTTGTTCTGCAATGTGACCCGGGACACTGGTGAGGCGTTTGTCGGAGCCGCGTGTTGTGACCCGGGACACTCGTGAGGCGTTTGTCGGAGCCGCGTGTTGTGACCCGGGACACTCGTGAGGCGTTTGTCGGAGCCGCGTGTTGTGACCCGGGACACTCGTGAGGCGTTTGTCGGAGCCGCGTGTTGTGACCCGGGACACTCGTGAGGCGTTTGTCGGAGCCGCGTGTTGTGACCCGGGACACTCGTGAGGCGTTTGTCGGAGCCGCGTGTTGTGACCCGGGACACTCGTGAGGCGTTTGTCGGAGCCGCGTGTTGTGACCCGGGACACTCGTGAGGCGTTTGTCGGAGCCGCGTGTTGTGACCCGGGACACTCGTGAGGCGTTTGTCGGAGCCGCGTGTTGTGACCCGGGACACTCGTGAGGCGTTTGTCGGAGCCGCGTGTTGTGACCCGGGACACTCGTGAGGCGTTTGTCGGAGCCGCGTGTTGTGACCCGGGACACTCGTGAGGCGTTTGTCGGAGCCGCGTGTTGTGACCCGGGACACTCGTGAGGCGTTTGTCGGAGCCGCGTGTTGTGACCCGGGACACTCGTGAGGCGTTTGTCGGAGCCGCGTGTTGTGACCCGGGACACTCGTGAGGCGTTTGTCGGAGCCGCGTGTTGTGACCCGGGACACTCGTGAGGCGTTTGTCGGAGCCGCGTGTTGTGACCCGGGACACTCGTGAGGCGTTTGTCGGAGCCGCGTGTTGGGACTAACGCTGCGGAGTCGATCGGGTTTCAGATGATTCCAACTCCGACTCCGACTCGAACCTTCCTGAGTCGACTTCGGCTCCGACTCCTAAGTCGACTTAAACTCTCAATCGTCTGAAGGCGCTGTCAGGAGGTAGAGGAAGCGACCCAGAGTATGTTCCCATTCCATTTGATTGGTTATTTTATTGCAAGATGTCTAGTGTAACGAAATTGCGTATTTTATCTCGTTATAACTTCGGTTTAAAGTTACTGAATTTCATAAATGAAATTATGTCAAGCCCTGTGCCAACCATACCATCCAAAGTAACCCGCGCTGCGCCGCCGGACCGGGGGAGGGCGCTTGAACCCCCCGTCGGTTCTAATGGATTTGGATGGATTTGGATTGGATTGGATTTCTATGGATTTTCGAGGATAGCGGAAAAACGGCGCTGCTGTAAGCCGCCGTTGTTTGGCACCAGTGTCAGAAAAGTGGCCCGTTTCTCAATTTTTCTGAACTTGGAAGTTTTTCCCGTGAAAACTTTGACTGTAAATATTTATTTTTTTAGTTTGCGGGTGCAAATGGCTGACGAGCATAAACAATAGACTTGAAACTTGACTTCCGAACAATGCACTATGTGCCAGGAGCCAGATCTAGCCCGCCATAATTGATTATTGACCTCATATAACCTTTTTCAGCCTCATATCACTTAGAGCAAGTAATATGAATTTGGAAACCATTTCGTACTAATGGTTTCCAAATACTACCGTCACTACCGTCACTACCGTCACTAAACTACTACCGTCCAATCCGCACTTGAAAACGCACGTTAAGCGCAGCTCGGCGCTCACTGAGGCTCGCAGAGTCGCCACCATCTCTGTATTGTCAGCAGTCGCTCCGTGGTGTGGTCCAGTAGGCTTTGATGTCGGACCTCAGCGTGGGTGGCCGTCATGACCATTACATTGCATTGCATTGCATTGCAGACCATTGCAGAAATCATAGAATCACTCCTCGTGGGTGCAGAGGCAGGTTGGGGCAGGAAATTGGACTTGCTACAGCAAGCCAAATCATCGAGGATCACAACCATACTCGTATTTCCGTGTTATCGTGTGCTATCCATTAGATCGGCACGATCGAAGAAGCTGCTTTCAAGTTTGTGCCGACATTTCTGTTATGTCAACACAAATTATCAGTAAAAGCACGAAATACCTTACTTTTAGTTTGAATTTTGATTTAACAGTGTAGCCAAGGCTCCATTTTATCCTGAACAAAATTCACATTGCAAGATTCTTGCTGTATCCCATTCGTCATAACATCGTAAACATACATCGATTTCGCGAGCCGCGGTCTCCCTGTTGTAAGCTTCGTACAAAGGTCCGTGTTTCGGTGCTGTTTATACCTCCACATGTGATTGCACTAAACAACTCTTGCCGTATTCTTAATCCACGGTCAATTCTGAACATATTCATGTATGTCCTATATTGAAATGAATAAATCACTCCGACCAATTATGGCGGGCTAGATCGGGATCCTGGCCCATAGTGCAATGGCCGGAACGTGACAGTGATGCGACACAAATTGTCAAAACAATATCGTAAGGTGGAACATCCAAATTCCCAACATCCGACATTTCTGCAGTGATTCAAAGAAGGAAAACAGGTTCTTTTCCAAAAATTACACCCACAACTTTGTAAAAGCTCCCAAAAACGTGTGTGCGTATTCAGGTTACAACCCCCCCCCCCCCCCACACACACACACACACACATACCGATACCATCGTCATCGGGGCCATGGATAACCCTGAAACACTAAAAACACGTTATTCAAAAGACAGCAGTACTTTAGACAGAGACTTGAACCCAGTTTCCCAATACGCATACGTAACGATACAAGGTACCTTTTTAACATACGACCCGGGAGTCTCGGCCCCCGACTGACGCCAACACCATATCTGAGGCCAGTTTTACCACAAAATAATCACCGCACGCAGAAAAAAAATAATCGCCGCTAAAAAAAACTGCGGACATGAGCCGAGTTTCACCAACGAAAAAACAACTGACGGTGCCGGCTGTTATTTTTTTATAGACGCAAACAGCTGATATTGATGACGTCACACACCAATAACGATACGATTACGATATAACGCTAATCTGCTGACAAAACGAGTTTCAGCAGCAGAAATGGCTGTGTCTGATTGGTCAAAATACCTCTGTCGGCAACGCCGGCGCTAGAGAAACACGGTATTGTATTGATAGATTGTTTACACATCTCCATTGAATTTGAACTGGGTTTATTTAAGATGTTAAATCTGAGTAAATTAATATTTAAAGGCTTATAACATAAATGTAAAATAAATGTAAACCCAGTGGAGTGTTGGTGATTGTGTTTGTAGAGGCTTATAAGTGATAAGTGTTGTTGATTTTGTACCGAGTAGGTCAAGCATGTAAATAATTGGTTTCATTGTCATTGGAAATTCAATGAAAATCATTGGAAATTAGTTGCAACTCATCACTCACATAACATTGGTGTAGGAGAATGTGCAAGAGAAGAGAACTTTGGATTTCCTCCACAAAACAAATATGTAAGTATCTAGTACCTACCTGCATTTCTCTGGTAATAGTTCAGTAATTCACCTCCAGTTAATGGTGTTATTGAGGTCCCTAATAGAAGAGAGCATTCTTATGACATACAGAAAAGTGTACCAGTAATACCAAAGCTATGACATCACCAAAAACGATAAATAATCAAACCTGACATACCCTTTACAGCAATTATGGTTGCAGGGACCCACGTTTAGAACGCTCTGCTCACATTCGCTCGCTGCGCTGTGGCCCTACAGACACCATCTTGTAGACATTCAATGATAACCCATTTTTCAGTGTCTTAATATTACTGTCAGTTGACTACTCTTCTTCTGGGGGACCTCAAGAATGCACCATACACTGGTGAGGTGAATTACTGAACTAATACCAGTACTTCATCATTTCACCCCAATTGCAGACAGTTTTAGGGTTGAATAATATTAATATTACTGTCAGTTGACTTCTCTTCTTCTGGGGGACCTCAAGAATGCACCATACACTGGTGAGGTGAATTACTGAACTAATTCCAGTACTTCATCATTTCACCCCAATTGCAGACAGTTTTAGACATAAAAGAAGACATAAAAGAAAAGTGCAACAAAGAGCCTCTTGGGCCCATCCGAGGTTGCACCCCCCCCCCCCCTCCACCAGTCTCGCCCCTTCAAATCACCTTACTCTACCTGCATAAAAGAAGGCTAATCCCACGAGTATTTATGAACTAATCCCTTCTCTGTAAAGTATTCATCTAATCTAATTTTGAAGGAAGCAAGTGTCACTGCATCAGCGACATCCCCTGGTAGCATATTCCAATGTCCTACAACCCTTCTACTGAAAAATGACTGTCGTAGCCTAGTCCTACTTTGTTTCATAATGAGTTTATGCTGATGACCTCTACCTCGATTTTCCCTATTGAACTCAAACATACCCTTTAAATATCCAGAATGCTGACTATTTACAAATTTGAAGACTTCAATTAGATCTCCTCTTAGCCTTCTATATCTAAGTGAAAACATACCCAATTTCCTTAATCTATCTTCATAAGGTAAACTACCAAGACAATTAATCATTTTTGTTGCCCTTTTTTGAACTCTTTCTAACAACCAGCAATCTTTCTCATATGTTGGAGACCAGGCTTGTACACAATACTCCAAATGTGGTCTAACGTATGCACAATACAGTTTTGTTATTACCTTTTCACTCTTGTAGGAAACATTTCTGTTAATGGCCCCTAGCATTCTAAGTGCCTTTTTCCTAGCTTCTACAACCTGGTCTGACGCTGATAGTCTATTGTTTACCACGACACCTAAATCTCTTTCCTTTTCAATCTGCTCCATTTTCTGCCCACCCATTTCATACCTATGTTTACTGCTAACCCGTCCAGCGTGCATAATCTTACATTTACTCAAATTGAATTTCATCTGCCATGCTTCAGACCACTCAACTAGCTTGTCCAGATCTGATTGAAAAACATCCTGATCATGTTTTCCTCTAATAATCCTGACAACTTTTAGATCGTCTGCAAATTTCAAGACTTTGCTGTCTATACTGTTCTCAATTGCATTCACAAATATTATAAAAAGCAATGGGCCCAGGACTGAGCCCTGTGGAACCCCACTGAGAACCTCCTTCCATTGTGATTGGCACCCATTCAATATAACCCTTTGCTGGCGTCCTGAAAGCCACGTTTCTATCCAATCCAGAATCTTGCCCCTGATCCCATGAATTTTAAGTTGCAACCCCAGTCTTGTATGGGGGACTTTGTCAAATGCTTTACTGAAATCAAGAAAAGCTACATCTAGCTGTTTACCCTGATCAACGCTATCTGTTGCAACATCCAAAAACTCCAGAAGATTAGTTAAACAAGAACGGCCCTTCCTAAAGCCATGCTGTGTATCTTTGATGAGTTCATTTTGCTCCAAGAATTCAACAATCTTATCTTTGATGATTGATTCAAGCACCTTGCAGACTAATGAGGTCAGACTAACTGGTCTATAGTTTTCCTCTTTACTTCTATCTCCCTTTTTATGAATAGGAACAACATTTGCTCTTTTCCAATCAAGTGGAATTTTACTATCTGCAAGTGATTTAGAAAATATTATGGCTAATGGAACCGACAACTCCCTTTCAGATTCTCTTAAAAGTCTAGCATGGATTTCATCAGGTCCTTCTGCCTTGTTAGGCCTTACTTTCTTTAGATATTCTAGAACAAGTTCACTACTTATGCCACCTAGCTCTCCTATAGTCTCCTCTGTCTCTAGCTCAGGCTGAAGTGCTGCAATACTACTCTGGTCCTCGATAGTAAAGACAGATTGAAACTGATCATTAAGCACTTCAACCATTTCACTGTCCTTGCTAACTAACACATCATCTACCTTAAATGGACCTATATTTTTGGAAACTGTACTTAACTTATAAAAACTGAAGAACTTCTTACTATCTGCATTACAATGTCTAGCTAAATCAAGTTCCTTTGCCCTTTTAGCTGCTCTGACCTTTTTCTTAACTGAATTTCTTGCATTCTGGTAGGCCTTCTGATTTATATCTAGTGAAGATCCCTTCAAAATGCCAAATGCACTTCTTTTAGCTTGTATAGCACTCCTTACTTCTGGGATAAGCCAAACTGGATTGCCCTTGGTACTGTTACGTTTGTGCCTGAGGGGTATATGCCGATTTTGAATTTGGCTTAATCTAGCTTTGAAAACATTCCAGGCCTCACATGCATCTTTAGGGTTGAATAATATTCTAAGCTTAGCCATGTGTAGGTACCAACTTCAGTTCACACACTGGCTGACAGTCTGCTCAATGATTGCAACATTTGATTTGGACAAATGCTAACAGAGGTTATCATTTGTGTCTTTAAGGATATGCTGCATCCTCCAGTCTCCACCATGATGGACGGTGACGCGGCATGGCGTTGGCGCAGTACCATTTCTGGCTTCCGCACAAGCCTGAAGAGCGGGAACATCTTCTATTTGAAGCTGTGATGGTGGTGCGCAGGCCTGTTTCTACAAGATGGACAGGGTTTGCTTGCCTTGTTCAGTGAGGTCCCATTTCCTATGGATGCCTGTGTAAAGACTGGGTGTGGAGGATTTGATGCAAGGTCATGCTGATTGTGATGCAAATTTATCTGTAGTTTTAGGGTTTATACTTTATAGTCCCTAAGGGTTATAGTTCAATGCAGTCAATACAATTTATTCCTTGGGCATGTCTTTCTGCTCTACTACGTCAGTTACGGATGATCTGAAGCTCATGACCTCTCAGCAAGTTGATTGGTAGATGGTGATAAACGAGGTCAACGTACAGACAATACATTGATGATGATTGATGTTGATGTTGTTTATAATTACTATGCTTCACAGAACCAGATTTTCTCTCAGGAAACAAACACAATCACATTATCTATATTGTATTTCTCTTGAGGATGAACAGCACTATTTTATTTCATGATCATCAAATGTCACATGCACAGCCATGAACAAGGTTAAAGGGAATGTTTCATCTTCCTGAAAGTTGTCAAATATATGCTGGTTGTAGTCAAAAATATGAATAACTGCTGCTGAAAACGATGATATTTTTTGTCTTGTTAAGTCACTTAACTTTATACAAATTAATCATAAATTTGGGATGATGACGTCATTATTGAGCCATAGACTGCGCTGATTGGCTGACAAAGTGGGATTGGCAGAAAAAGTAACTGTCAGCGAATCAGCGGCGGCACTGGCCTAGACCCCATTTTGCAACTATAAATTGAATTGCTTAAATCCGCTGTTTCAGGGAAAATGGCCTTAGTATTTTCAGCATTTCAATAACGGCCAAAGATAATGGCTATCTCAGTCCAAAACCAATACAAAGGTGAAACATTCCCTTTAAATGTCAGCAAATAGTTAGAGCGTATTTAGCAACAGTATTCAGTAATACAATGTCACAGATTGTTGGCCATCTGACTTGATACTTTTCAAACATTACCAAGCATTGCTGTTTTTGTTAGTATGCATATTGCATAATCGTTTTTTGCATTTGTTTCTGGAAACGACTATTTACAAATTATGTTGAATAATTACAGACATCCTTGTTCTCAAATATATCATACCAATACAGACTAGGCAGTAGGCTGTAGGCATGTAGATTGGATATTAGCACAATATATTCTGAAACTTTCACAACACTTCTGCTGCCATAACAATAGGGCAGAATAGCAGGGACGGTGCATCATCTATTGATCATGTTCACTGAATAAGGTACTTAAGCATTATGTATGCAATTACTCTGGTTTAAGCACACTGGCCGTCTTGCAGTTCCAATGTTAGGATCACATCAGTCACATTCTTGAATATGTTTCAATCTTCAAGCTGAGCTGAAGACCCAACAAATGGACAAGCATTAATTCAATTGTATGCAGCTTTGGCTTCAGTTGCTTCAGGCTCCAGCTACAAATTCTGAAGGGAGTTGATAATGCTGATGAGAACAGCCACTCTGTGAAAGGGAGGAATGGGTCAATGATAATTATACTGGTATTCATATTTTTAGCAAGAAAGTATTGTGATAAGTTTTAATTCCACTAAAAACTTGGTTAGGCACAAGACAAAACAAGGGATGTTTCTGTTAGTGGTTGATCTGAGCCCTGCAGAGTTTATCTCCAAACAAAATATCCAAGTTTAAATGTGTTGATGAGGCCTCTTGTCAACAAGCTAAATTCTACCAAACAAAATATTTCCAGATTTAGGCAAATTAAATAAGTTAACTCTTAGTAAAAGTCAGCATTAGATTCATGGTGACCTCAAACACTAAGGCCAGGCCTGTCAATGATGAGGAAAAGTGAAAAGGATAATTGTAGCTACTTACTTATTTGTTTTGTGGAAGAAATCCAAAGTTATAACTCTTGCCCATCTTCGTCCAATGTTGATGACTTGATGTGAGTGATGAGTTGAAACCAATTTCCAATGATGTTCAATTAATTTCCAATGACATAAAGACATAAAGACATAAAAGAAAAGTGCAACAAAGAGCCTCTTGGGCCCATCCGAGGTTGCACCCCACCCCACCCACACCACACCACCCCCCCCCCCCCCCCCCCCCCCCTCCACCAGTCTCGCCCCTTCAAATCACCTTACTCTACCTGCATAAAAGAAGGCTAATCCCACGAGTATTTATGAACTAATCCCTTCTCTGTAAAGTATTTATCTAATCTAATTTTGAAGGAAGCAAGTGTCACTGCATCAGCGACAGCCCCTGGTAGCATATTCCAATGTCCTACAACCCTTCTACTGAAAAATGACTGTCGTAGCCTAGTCCTACTTTGTTTCATAATGAGTTTATGCTGATGACCTCTACCTCGATTTTCCCTATTGAACTCAAACATACCCTTTAAATATCCAGAATGCTGACTATTTACAAATTTGAAGACTTCAATTAGATCTCCTCTTAGCCTTCTATATCTAAGTGAAAACATACCCAATTTCTTTAATCTATCTTCATAAGGTAAACTACCAAGACAATTAACCATTTTTGTTGCCCTTTTTGAACTCTTTCTAACAACCAGCAATCTTTCTCATATGTTGGAGACCAGGCTTGTACACAATACTCCAAATGTGGTCTAACGTATGCACAATACAGTTTTGTTATTACCTTTTCACTCTTGTAGGAAACATTTCTGTTAATGGCCCCTAGCATTCTAAGTGCCTTTTTCCTAGCTTCTACAACCTGGTCTGACGCTGATAGTCTATTGTTTACCACGACACCTAAATCTCTTTCCTTTTCAATCTGCTCCATTTTCTGCCCACCCATTTCATACCTATGTTTACTGCTAACCCGTCCAGCGTGCATAATCTTACATTTACTCAAATTGAATTTCATCTGCCATGCTTCAGACCACTCAACTAGCTTGTCCAGATCTGATTGAAAAACATCCTGATCATGTTTTCCTCTAATAATCCTGACAACTTTTAGATCGTCTGCAAATTTCAAGACTTTGCTGTCTATACTGTTCTCAATTGCATTCACAAATATTATAAAAAGCAATGGGCCCAGGACTGAGCCCTGTGGAACCCCACTGAGAACCTCCTTCCATTGTGATTGGCACCCATTCAATATAACCCTTTGCTGGCGTCCTGAAAGCCACGTTTCTATCCAATCCAGAATCTTGCCCCTGATCCCATGAATTTTAAGTTGCAACCCAGTCTTGTATGGGGGACTTTGTCAAATGCTTTACTGAAATCAAGAAAAGCTACATCTAGCTGTTTACCCTGATCAAAGCTATCTGTTGCAACATCCAAAAACTCCAGAAGATTAGTTAAACAAGAACGGCCCCTTCCTAAAGCCATGCTGTGTATCCTTGATGAGTTCATTTTGCTCCAAGAATTCAACAATCTTATCTTTGATGATTGATTCAAGCACCTTGCAGACTAATGAGGTCAGACTAACTGGTCTATAGTTTTCCTCTTTACTTCTATCTCCCTTTTTATGAATAGGAACAACATTTGCTCTTTTCCAATCAAGTGGAATTTTACTATCTGCAAGTGATTTAGAAAATATTATGGCTAATGGAACCGACAACTCCCTTTCAGATTCTCTTAAAAGTCTAGCATGGATTTCATCAGGTCCTTCTGCCTTGTTAGGCCTTACTTTCTTTAGATATTCTAGAACAAGTTCACTACTTATGCCACCTAGCTCTCCTATAGTCTCCTCTGTCTCTAGCTCAGGCTGAAGTGCTGCAATACTACTCTGGTCCTCGATAGTAAAGACAGATTGAAACTGATCATTAAGCACTTCAACCATTTCACTGTCCTTGCTAACTAACACATCATCTACCTTAAATGGACCTATATTTTTGGAAACTGTACTTAACTTATAAAAACTGAAGAACTTCTTACTATCTGCATTACAATGTCTAGCTAAATCAAGTTCCTTTGCCCTTTTAGCTGCTCTGACCTTTTTCTTAACTGAATTTCTTGCATTCTGGTAGGCCTTCTGATTTATATCTAGTGAAGATCCCTTCAAAATGCCAAATGCACTTCTTTTAGCTTGTATAGCACTCCTTACTTCTGGGGTAAGCCAAACTGGATTGCCCTTGGTTCTGTTACGTTTGTGCCTGAGGGGTATATGCCGATTTTGAATTTGGCTTAATCTAGCTTTGAAAACATTCCAGGCCTCACATGCATCTAAACCTGCCAACTCAACAATGACAATGACAATGAAACCAATGATTTACTTGACTCAGTACAAAATCACCAACACTGCTCACTTATAAGCCTCAACAAACACAATAACCGAGAAAGTGCTGCAGCGCGACAATCACAACGACCTTGACAACCCGGCCGACGGCAATAGTAAATAAAAACTGACGCCTGGGTCCTGTCTATTTTTTTCAGTTGTTTTGCTACAAATAATGGCGCAATTGTGGTCACCGTTTTTGCCGCATTGGCTGTTGGTGAAACTCAAGATTACTTTAATAATAAGGTTTGTTCACTAGGGAAATCGAACCGCCGCAGTGACGTCACACGATTTGGCAGGAATATTCCTTCATATGGTAGTAGTTAAAGAAGACGTTCTTGACGCAGATAATACAAAAACGAAGTGAGATTTCTATTTGTTTTTCTCAAGGTACTTTAATATTCTAAGGCTTTTCTAAGGCTTGTCGGTGGTGGAAAAAGATAAAAATAGATCAGATAGGAACATGAGTGACATGCAACTTGAAAGACTGATTAAATTACTTTGGAAAGACCCACGTTGATGTTCTGGGCATTTTGCTGAGAGATTAAATTACCTTAAGCATTGGTTCAGCATTTTTCCTATATTTGTTTTTACATTTGAATGCAATGTTAAGCATTGGTTCAGCACGTTGTATCATTAAAATATGTTCTCAGTATGACATGTCTGCCTATGACAGTAGGCTGTTTTCCTTTATTTTTGATCAGTTGTGAGAGCTGCAAGGGGAAGGATTGCGCCACTGGATCGCTCGCTGGTCAAGCCTACAGCTGAACCTCCGGAGGTTGTGATTAGCAATATATTTGGAGTTAGGTTGTTTTGCACTTGATGATTTCACGAGTCAGTTAGGGGTGCATTAAGATAGTGGTTAGAGTACTTGTCTCACAGGGTAATTTGGGAAGTTAAGCTGGTACTTGGCCCCCAGACTGGAAAAAATCCATGCACTACGCTGGATGCCCCAGCGAACCCTCATGCGCCGAAGTTCGGCGCACGAAAATATGCGCCGAAATTTTTGCCACAATTACGCCGAAATGTTTCACTATGCGCCGAAATTTAAAGT
>JAXIVJ010016518.1:7500-28601 GCA_036785665.1 Chirona hameri | reverse complement strand
TGATGATATTATAATATTTCATCTAATCTTGTCATGGATTATGGAAGTATGCACAGAAGCGAGACCCACAAAACATATGCAATATGCATGCTACAGGAACTTACCATTTACAATCAGGATCCGACAGGGACGTCGTACTCGTGTCATGTACTTACCCATAGGTAAGTTTTAGGCCCATAAACCGACTGAGGGCCCACAGGCCGACTGAGGGCCCCGCAGATCGACTAAGGGCCCCGCATACCAGCTGAGGGCCCACACACCGATTGAGTGTCTCATTTTCCAAAGACCGGCTGAGAACGACCCAGGTCACTGAGGGCCCACAGACCGACTGAGAGCCACGCAGGACACTGAGGGCCCACAAACCATTTGAGGGCCTCATAGACCAATTGAATGGCCCCACATACCAATTGGGCGCCCAATAAACCGACTGAGGGTCCTGCAGACCGACTGAGGGCCCCAAGGACTGACTGATAGCTACCTTTCCAGGCCCACCGAAGGTCTCACAAACCAACTGAGAGCGATCTAAGCCCACTGAGGGTCCATGTACTTACGGAGGGCCCCATATACTGACTGAGGTCCCCATAGGTTGTTTGAGAACCTCATAAACCAACTGAAGGGCCCAATAGGCCGACTTAGGGCCCCATAGACCTACTGAGGGCCCCAAAGACTGACTGATAGCTACCTACCCAGGCCCACTGAGGGCCCACAGACCAACTGAGAGCTTTCTAGGCCCTGAGGGCCAATGGACCGACTCATGAACCCAGACCCATATATCGACTAAGAGCCCCATAGACCGACTGAGGGCCCCGCAGACCAACTGAGGGTCCCGCAAACCTACTGAGGGTCCCAATGACTGACTGCTAACTACCTTTCCAGGCCCACCGAAGGACCCACAAACCAACTGAGAGCGATCTAAGCCCACTGAGGGTCCATGTACTTACTGAGGGCCCCATATACTGAGTGAGGTCCCCACAGGCTGTTTGGGAACCTCATAAACCAACTGAAGGGCCCCATAGGCCAACTTAGAGCCAAATAGACCGACTGAGCGCCCCACAAACCTATTAAGGGCCCCATATACCGACTAAGCGCACCACAGCCCGACTGAGGGCCCCACATACCGACTGAGGGGCCCGCAGACCGACTAATAGTCTCAGTTCCCACAGATCGGCTGAGAACCACCCTGACCCAGGGAGCGTCACAGACCGACTGAGCCATCCAGGTCACTGAGGGACCCACAGACCGTTTGAGGTCCCCATAGACCAACTGAAGGGCCCCAAATACCAACTGAAGGCCTCATAGACCGACTGAGGGCCCGAACCTGACTGAAAGCTACCTACACAGGCCGACTGAGGGCCCCACAAACCAACTGAGACCATGCCAGACCCTTTGAGTGTCAATGGATCGACTGATGACCCCAGGCCCATATACCGACTGAGGGCCCCATAGGCCGACTGAGGGCCCCGCAGATCGACTAAGGGCCCCGCATACCAGCTGAGGGCCCACACACCGATTGAGTGTCTCATTTTCCAAAGACCGGCTGAGAACGACCCAGATCACTGAGGGCCCACAGACGGACTGAGAGCCACGCAGGACACTGAGGGCCCACAAACCATTTGAGGGCCTCATAGACCAACTGAATGGCCCCACAGACCAATTGGGCGCCCAATAAACCGACTGAGGGTCCTGCAGACCGACTGAGGGCCCCAAGGACTGACTGAAAGCTACCTTTCCAGGCCCACCGAGGGTCTCACAAACCAACTGAGAGCGATCTAAGCCCACTGAGGGTCCATGTACTTACTGAGGACCCCGTATACTGACTGGAGTCCCCACAGTCTGTTTGAGAACCTCATAAACCAACTGAAGGGCCCAATAGGCCGACGTAGGGCCCCATAGACCTACTGAGGGCCCCAAAGACTGACTGACAGCTACCTACCCCGGCCCACTGAGGGCCCACAGACCAACTGAGAGCCTTCTAGGCCCTGATTGCCAATGGACCGACGCATGACCCCAGACCCATATATCGACTGAGAGCCCCATATACCGACTGAGGGCCCCGCAGACCAATTTAGGGTCCCGCAAACCTACTGAGGGCCCCAATGACTGACTGATAACTACCTTTCCAGGCCCACCGAAGTCCCCATAAATCAACTGAGAGCGATCTAAGCCAACTGAGGGTCCATGTACTTACTGAGGGCCCCATATACCATAAACCAACTGAAGGGCCCCATGGGCCAACTTAGAGCCAACTAGACCGACTGAGCGCCCCACAGACCTACTAAGGGCCCCATAGACCGACTAAGCGCACCACAGACCGACTGAGGGCCCAACATACCGACTGAGGGACCCGCAGACCGACTAATAGTCTCAGTTCCCACAGATCGGCTGAGAACCACCCTGACCCAGGGAGCGTCACAGACCGACTGAGCCATCCAGGTCACTGAGGGACCCACAGACCGTTTGAGGTCCCCATAGACTAACTGAAGGGCCCCAAATACCAACTGAGGGCCCCAAACCTGAATGAAAGCTACCTACACAGGCCCACTGAGGGCCCAATAAACCGACTGAGGACCCCGCAGACCGACTAAGGGCCCCAAGGACTGACTGATAGCTACCTTTCCAGACCCACTAAAGGACCGAAAACCAACTGAGAGCGATCTAAGCTCACCGAGGGCCCCATATACTGACTGAGGGCCCACAGACTGTTTGGTAGCCTCATAAACCAACTGAAAGGCCCCATTTACCGACTGAGGGCCCCACAGGCCTACCGAGGACCCCAAAGACTGACTGATAGCTACCTACCCAGACCCACTGAGGGCCTACAAACCAACTGAGAGCCTTCTAGGCGCTCTGAGGGCCCATGGACCGACTGAGCGCCCCGCAGACCGACTGAGGGCCCCGCAGACCGACTGAGGGCCCCGCATACCAGCTGAGATCCCACAGACCAATTGAGTTTCTCAGTTTCCACAGATCGGCTAAGAACCACCCAGGTCACTGAGGGCCCCACAGACCGGCTGAGAGCCACGCAGGACACTGAGGGCCCCACAGACCGTTTGAGGTCCCCATAGACCAACTGAAGGGCCCCATTACCGACTGAAGACCCATGTGCCGACTGATGGCCCGAGGCCCATAGACCGACTGAGGGCCCCAAACCTGACTGAAAGCTACCTACACAGGCCCACTGAGGGCTCCGCAGACCGACTGAGGGCCCCAAGGACTGAATGATAGCTATCTTTCCAGGCCCACTGAAGGCCCCACAAACCAACTGAGAGCGATTTAAGCCCACCGAGGGCCCCATATACTGACTGAGGGCCCCACAGACTGTTTGAGTCTCATAAACCAACTGAAAGGCCCCATTGACCGAATGAGGGCCCCACATACCTGCTGGGGGCCCCACAGATTTACTGGGGGCCCACAGACCTACTGAGAGCCCCCAAGACTGACTGATAGGCGATAGCTACCCAGGCCCACTGAGGGTCCCACAAACCAACTGAAAGCCTTCTAGGCCTTCTGAGGGCCCATGAACCGACTGATGGCCCCAGGCCCATAGACCAAATGAGTGCCCCATAGACCGACTGAGGGCCCTACAGACCGACTGATGGCCCTGCATACCAGCTGAGAGCCCACAGACCAATTGAGTTTCTCAGTTTCCACAGATCGGCTGAGAACCACCCAGGTCACTGAGGGCCCCACACACCGCTTGAGGTCCTCATATGGCCCATTACCGACTGAAGGCCCCATTATTATTTGACATCAGCTGAACACTCCACAACAAGCGTGGCTATTACGTGTCATTGTCATGAAGTTAAAACAGATGGATTAAGTCAAGGTACTTACATACAAGCACACGCACACCGCACACATACTGATATTTACAAGTGTCACATATTCCGCGTACTGACTCGCTGGTCACGCATTACGTACATGCGTCTTTGCGGCTCGTTTAAATGCTGCTGGCGTCAATCGCATCGCGTCGCCGGGCATAGCATTGAGCACAGATGTTGCCTGACATAAAAACGATCGCTTGCCTGCCGCCGTTCTCATCGGGGGCGGCCGCAGCAGCCGGTCCTGCCGGGTGGTACGATCACCCGCTCGTGAGTCAGCGTACGTCACAAACTGAGTAGCGAGTTCCGTGGGCTCGCCAAGTACACACATCTTGTGGGCAAGAATGACCACCTGAAGATGGTACATCTCATGAGCTGTGAGCAGGCCCAGGTCACCCCGCGCGCGAGACACGTGGTCAAACTTACGGAGCCCTGTCACGACTCGGGTGGCAAAATTCACGACTTTCATAAGTCTGTCGTCGTTTGAGACCGAGCCGTTTCCGCACACCGGAAGACAGTATCTCACGCGCGAGATGACCAAGGCCTGCACCACTGACAGCATGGCGCGCCGCGGGAGGAAGGCCCTCAGGTGGCGGAGACCGATCAGGAGGCCGATGCATTTGTGCACCACGTCACTAACGTGCGCGTCCCAGCTGAGGTGACGGTCGAACGTGACGCCTAGGTTCTTAACGCACCGGCTCTCCTTCACGGTCCCACCACCGACCCGCACGCTGACAGGGGAGAGGTCGCGGGTGTTCTGACGGGTGCCAAGGAGAAGGATTTCCGTTTTGGATGTGTTGAGTTTAAGTCCGTGGGCATGGAACCACGATGCTAGGGAAGATAAGGTAGACTCCATGCGTAGGATAAGTGCAGGAAGGTTGTGCTTGGTGTCGGACATAAGGATTTGGGTATCGTCAGCGTACTGGGTCACATGAGCGTCCGGCGCGTGCAGGCTGAGGTCGTTGGCGAAGATAGTGAATAACAGGGGACCTAGGACTGACCCTTGGAAGACTCCCATGGTGTTGGGAAGAGGTTTTGAAACGACTCTGTCACCGGAAGGAGAAGTGAGACAGATGGACTGAGTATGACCGGAAAGATAGCAGGTAAACCAGGCCGGGTCTACGCCGTGGAGCTGAAGTTTGGATAGGAGTAGAGAATGAGGAATGACATCAAAACATTTACTGAGGTCGAGAAGGCACAGAAGAGAGACACGGCTTCGGTCCATGTTAGAAAAAACATGGTTAGTGACAGAAAGAAGAGCGGTTTCGGTAGAGTGATGGGGGCGAAAGCCGTGTTGGGATGAGGATAGAAGGTGATTGTCGGACATATAGAAGGAAAGTTGCCGCTGCACCAGGCGCTCGACAACTTTGGCCATGGAAGGAATGATGGAAATAGGCCGGTAATTTGAAACTAAGTCAGGATCGCCAGATTTATGGATAGGATGGACCAGGGAGTGCTTCCAAGAATCGGGATAATCACAGGAGATGAGGCAGGTATTGACAACATGGAGTAGGATAGGGCCGATGGCGTCAAAACAGAGGAGAAGGATACGGATACAGATGCCATCAGCACCACACGCACCAGATCGCTTCATGGGGCCCCCATGTACCGACTGAAGGCCCCATGTACCGACTGAAGGCCCCATGTACCGACTGAAGGCCCCATGTACCGACTGAAGGCCCCATAGATCGACTGAGAGCTCGCAGACCGACTGAGGGCTCCGCAGACCGACTGAGGGTGCCGCAGCCGCATCACCGCCCCGGCGTGTCTGCCGCCTCTCGTGTGTGTCGAACGTTTGAGAAGAAGTGGAAGATCGACATCCGAAAGGACACTGAAGGCCCCGCAAATCGACTGAGGGCCCCGCAAATCGACTGAGGGCCCCATAGACTGACTGAGGGCCCCACAAACCCACTGAGAGCCACCTAAGCCCACTGAGGGCCTCATGTATTTACTGAGAGTCACATATACTTACTGATGGCCCCACAGACTGTTGAGCCTCATAAACCAACTGAAGGGCCCATAGACCGACTGAGGGCCCCGCAGACCAACTGAGGGCCCCGCAGACCGACTGAGGGCCCCGCAGACCGACTGAGTGCCCCATAGACCGACTGAGGGCCCCAAAGACTGACTGATAGCTGCCTATTCAGGCCCACTGAGGGCTCCAAAAACCAACTCAGAGTCAGCTATGCCCACTGAGAACCCTATGGACTTACTGAGGGCCCATAGACTGATTGAGGGCCCCACAGACCGACTGAAAAATGCTAAAATTGTGTCCCAATAATCGGTTATCCCTGGATTTCAGTAACAAAAAAAAACTTGAAACATCTGAGGGGCCCCATATAGAATAAAACCGGACTAAAAAAAATAAAAAATAAAAACGCCACGGGGGGGTCCTAGGTCCTAGGACGTGGCTACGCCACTGTATGAGGTAAACAGGGACAGGAGGGTGTTACCTCTATCGCCGTCACTGCTTTTCAACAAACAATGGTTGAAATCTCCTGCAATAACGACTGTTGCGCGCGGGAAGTTAACTAGCATGTGCTGTAACTGACATTCGAAGTCATCGAGATCGACGGCGAGCTGGCTTACAGTATTTGCAGGAACACGGTAGACCGATGCTACGAGCAGAGGTGGGTGCCTGCCTGCTCGTACTAGAACCTACATGATCTCTAGATTAGAGTTTTCAGTCCCGGTGATCGGCGTGGGCAGCACTTCACAGTTGAGACGGTCACGAACCAGCACTGCTACACCGCCGTGTCCCCTGGCGAGTCGTGACTCAGCAGGCCGGTCCCGACGGAGCAGTCTGTACCCTTGCACTGTCAGCAGACGGTCAGGTATTCTGGGCTCGAGCCAAGTCTCACTGATGACGAAAATGTCAAAATCGTACACGGTGTGCAGATCGTGTCGTATGTCCGGTAGCTTGGGTTTGAGAGACTGGACATTGAGTTGCCCAATCATCAGCTGGTCGGTCGACTCACTCCCCGGCTGCCGCCACCTGACCCCGCCCCTGCGTCCTCGCGGCCTTGACCGCTTCCCACGGCGGGTGAGTCTCGCCCGAGGCAGAGGGGGAGAGCGGGGCTGCTCCGGGGTGCCGCGGGGAGGCCGGCCGGCGGTCGCGGTGGTGACCCCGAGGGTTTGTGACGTCAGGAGGTTCGAGAACGCTTCTCTGCCGGAATTCCCCATGTGGCGGCCGCCGAGGCACGCGCCAAGGGTCCGGGGCGGGTGCAGCTGCACCGCAGACCACGCGGACAACGGCCAGCACGACGAGGGATCGCAGCAGGTCTCGATGCATGGTGCCTGCACTCGGTTTCTCTTAATCACTTTTAATTCAGTCACTATCGCAATCACTCACTCAGACTTGCACTTGGATGTCGATCTTCCACTTCTTCTCAAACGTTCGACACACACGAGAGGCGGCAGACACGCCGGGGCGGTGATGCGGCTGTATGAGGTGGTAGACGGGAGAGCACCCGAGCACGTCCGGCCACTGGCGCCGCGCTCAGGGAACTATCCCGTCTGTCCCGCTGTCCCTCCTATCCTGCCTATCCCGTCTGTCCCGCTGTCCCTCCTATCCCATCTGTACTGCTGTCCCTCCTATCCCGTCTGTCCCTTCCCGCTGTCCATCCTATCCCGTCTGTCCCGCTGTCCCTCCTATCCCGCCTGTCTCTCCTATCCCATATGTCCCGTCTGTCCCTCCTATCCTGTCTGTCCCGCTGTCCCCCTATCCCGTCTGTCCCGCTGTCCCTCCTATCCCGTCTGTCCCGCTGTCTCTCCTATCCCGTCTGCCCCTCCTATCCCGTCTGTCCCGCTGTCCCTCCTATCCCGCCTGTCCCTCCTATCCTGTCTGTCCCGCTGTCCCTCCTATCCCGTCTGTCCCTCCTATCCCATCTGTCCCGTCTGTCTCTCCTATCCTGTCTGTCCCGCTGTCTCTCCTATCCCGTCTGTCCCGCCTATCCCGCTGTCCCTCCTATCCCGTATGTCCCTCCTATCCTGTCTGTCCCGCTGTCCCTCCTATCCCGTCTGTCCCTCCTATCCTGTCTGTCCCGCTGTCCCTCCTAATCCGTCTGTCTCGCTGTCCCTCCTATCCCGTCTGTCCCTCCTATCCCGTCTGTCCCGTCTGTCCCTCCTATCCCGTCTGTCCCTCCTATCCTGTCTGTCCCGCTGTCCCTCCTATCCCGTCTATCCCGCTGTCCCTCCTATCCTGTCTGTCCCGCTGTCCCTCCTATCCTGTCTGTCCCGCTGTCCCTCTTATCCCGTCTGTCCCTCATATCCCGTCTGTCCCGCTGTCCCTCCTATCCCGTATGTCCCTCCTATCCTGTCTGTCCCGCTGTCCATCCTATCCCGTCTGTCCCTCCTATCCCGTCCGTCCCTCCTATCCCGTCTGTCCCGTCTGCCCCGCTGTCCCTCCTATCCCGTATGTCCCTCCTATCCTGTCTGTCCCGCTGTCCCTCCTATCCTGTCTGTCCCGCTGTCCCTCCTATCCTGTCTGTCCCCCTGTCCCTCCTATCCCGTCTGTATAACTGTCCCTCCTATCCCATCTGTCCCGTCTGTCCCTCCTATCCTGTCTGTCCCGCTGTCCCTCATATCCCGTCTGTCCCTCCTATCCCGTCTGTCCCTCCTATCCCGTCTGTCCCTCCTATCCCGTCTGTCCCGCTGTCCCTCCTATCCTGTCTGTCCCGTCTGTCCCGCTGTCCCTCCTATCTCGTCTGTCCCGCTGTCCCTTCCCGCTGTCCCTCCTATCCCGTCTGTCCCACTGTCCCTCCTATCCCATCTGTCCCGTATGCCCCTCCTATCCTGTCTGTCCCGCTGTCCCTCCTATCCCGTCTGTCCCGCTGTCCCTCCTATCCCGTCTGTCCCGCTGTCCCTCCTATCCCGTCTGTCCCTCCTATCCCGTCTGTCCCTCCTATCCCGTCTGTCCCGCTGTCCCTCTTATCCCGTCTGTCCCGCTGTCCCTCCTATCCCGTCTGTCCCGCTGTCCCTCCTATCCCGTCTGTCCCGCCTATCCCGTCTGTCCCTCCTATCCCATATGTCCCTCCTATCCCGTCTGTCCCGCTGTCCCTCCTATCCCATCTGTGTCGCTGTCCCTCCTATCCCGTCTGTCCCGCTGTCTCTCCTATCCCGTCTGTCCCGCCTATCCCGTCTGTCCCTCCTATCCCATCTGTACCGCTGCCCCTCCTATCCCGTCTGTCCCGCTGTCCCTCATATCCCGTCTGTCCCGCTTTCCCTCCTATCCCGTCTGTCCCGCTGTCCCTTCTATCCCGTCTGTCCCGCTGTCTCTCCTATCCCATTTGTCCCTCCTATCCCGTCTGTCCCTCATCCCGTCTGTCCCGCTGTCCCTCATATCTCGTCTGTCCCGCTGTCCCTCCTATCCCATCTGTACCGCTGTCCCTCCTATCCCGTCTGTCCCGCTGTCCCTCCTATCCCGTCTGTCCCGCTGTCCCTCCTATCCCGTCTGTCCCGCTGTCCCTCCTATCCCATCTGTACCGCTGTCCCTCCTATCCTGTCTATCCCGCTGTCCCTCCTATCCCGTCTGTCCCTCCTATCCCGTCTGTCCCTCCTATCCCGTCTGTCCCTCCTATCCCGTCTGTCCCTCCTATCCCGTCTGTCCCTCTTATCCCGTCTGTCCCTCCTATCCCGTCTGTCCCGCTGTCCCTGATATCCCGTCTGTCCCGCTGTCCCTCCTATCCCATCTGTCCCTCCTATCCCTTCTGTTCCGCTGTCCATCCTATCCCGTGTGTCCCTCCTATCCCGTCTGTCCCGCTGTCCCTCCTATCCCATCTGTACCGCTGCCCCTCCTATCCCGTCTGTCCCGCTGTCCCTCCTATCCCGTCTGTCCCTCCTATCCCGTCTGTCCCTCCTATCCCGTCTGTCCCGCTGTCCCTCTTATCCCGTCTGTCCCTCCTATCACGTCTGTCCCGCTGTCCCTCATATCCCGTCTGTCACTCTTATCCCGTCTGTCCCTCCTATCCCGTCTGTCCCTCCTATCCCGTCTGTCCCTCCTATCCCGTCTGTCCCTCCTATCCCGTCTGTCCCTCCTATCCCGTCTGTCCCGCTGTCCCTCCTATCCCGTCTGTCCCGCTGTCCCTCCTATTCCGTCTGTCCCGCTGTCCCTCCTATCCCATCTGCCCCGCTTATCCTGCCTGCCACGCGGCTGCCCAGCTCTGGACGCCGCGGCGGCCGACCGCCGACTGTGGTGCTTCCCACCGACAGCCAATATCTTCGCCCCACCGACAGCGACCGGGACAATAACATCGGCCGCCAGCACCCGAGCACATCACTGCGTACACAGATACACACAGATACACATGCACACAGATACACACAGCTACACACAGATACACACAGACACACACAGATACACACAGACACACACAGACACACACAGATACACACAGACACACACAGACACACACAGCTACACACAGGCACACACATATACACACAGACACACACAGATACACACAGACACACACAGACACACACAGACACACACAGCTACACACAGCTACACACAGGCACACACATATACACACAGACACACACATATACACACAGACACACACAGATACACACAGACACACACAGCTACACACAGCTACACACAGCTACACACAGCTACACACAGCTACACACAGCTACACACAGCTACACACAGCTACACCCAGACACACATATACACACACAGAGAGCCAGAGAGAGCCAGAGAGAGCCAGAGAGAGCCAGAGAGAGCCAGAGAGAGCCAGAGAGAGCCAGAGAGAGCCAGAGAGAGCCAGAGAGAGCCAGAGAGAGCCAGAGAGAGCCAGAGAGAGCCAGAGAGAGCCAGAGAGCCAGAGAGAGCCAGAGAGAGCCAGAGAGAGCCAGATAGAGCCAGAGAGAGCCAGAGAGAGCCAGAGAGAGCCAGAGAGAGCCAGAGAGAGCCAGAGAGAGCCAGAGAGAGCCAGAGAGAGCCAGAGAGAGCCAGAGAGAGCCAGAGAGAATCTGTGGCTGGCATACTCTGTTGGCTTCTAGATGCCAAACTATCATATGTAGGGTGAAACAGATTTCACCATGTTAATCTACGCCTGAAACTATTTCTGGACACCGATTTTCATGGAATTCGAAGGGGTCCGACAAAATAGGAATCTGTCGCTGGCATACTCTATTGGCGTCTAGACGACAAACTATCATATGTAGGGTGAAACAGATTTAACCATGATAATCCACGCCTGAAGCTCTATCTGTAGACCGATTTCCATGGAATTCGAAGGGGTCCGCCAAAATTCAAATCTGTCGCTGGCGACTCTATTGGCGTCTAGGTGCCAAACTATCATATGTAGGGTAAAACAGATTTAACCATGTTAATCTACGCCTGAAGCTCTACCTGGAAACCGATTTTCATGGAATTCGAAGGAGTCCTTCAAAATTCGAAGATGTTGCTGGCGGACTCTATTGGCGTTTAGATGCCAAACTATCATATGTAGGGTGATACGGATTTCACCATGTTAATTTACGCCTGAAGCTCTATCTGGACACCGATTTTCAGGGAACTTGATGGGGTCCGACAAAATTCGAATCTGTCGCTGGCGGACTCTATTGGCGTCTAGATGCCAAACTATCATATGTAGGGTGATACAGATTTGACTATATTAATTTACGCCTAAAGCTCTATCTGGACACCGATTTTCATGGTATTAGAAGAGGTCCGCCGAATTCCAATATGTCGCTGGCGGACTCCATTGGCGTTTTGGTAATTTTATATCTAGATGCCAAATTATCATATGTAGGGTGAACAAGTTTTAAACATGTTAATCTACGGCTGAAACTCTATCGGGACACCGATTTTCATGGAATTCGAAGGGGTCCGACAAAATTCGAATCTGTCGCTGGCAGATTCTTTTGGCGTCTAGATGTCAAACTATCAAATGTAAGGTGATACAGATTTCACTATATTAATTTACGCATAAAGCTCTATCTGGACACCAATTTTCATGGAATTCAAAGGGGTCCGACAAAATTCGAATCTGTCGCTGGCGTACTCTATTGGCGTCTAGATGCCAAACTATCATATGTAGGGTGATACGGATTTCACGATGTTATTCTACGCCTGATACTCTATCTGGACATTTATTTTCATGGAATTCGCAGGGGTCCGCCAAAATTCGAATCTGTCGCTGGCGACTCTATTGGCGTCTAGGTGCCAAACTATCATATGTAGGGTGAAACAGATTTAACCATGTTAATCTACGCCTGAAGCTCTATCTGGACACCGATTTTCATGGAATTCGAAGGAGTCCTTCAAAATTCGAATATGTTGCTGGCGGACTCTATTGGCGTTTAGATGCCAAACTATCATATGTAGGACGATACGGATTTCACCATCTTAATTTACGCCTAAAGCTCTATCTGAACACCGATTTTCATGGAATTCGAAGGGGTCCGCCAAAATTTGAATCTGTCGCTGGCGGACTCTATTGGCGTCTAGATGCCAAACTATCAAATGTAGGGTGATACGGATTTCTCTATATTAATTTACGCATAAAGCTCTATCTGGACACCGATTTTCATGGAATTAAAAGGGGTCCGACAAAATTCGAATCTGTCGCTGGCGAACTCTATTGGCTTCTAGATGCCAAACTATCATATGTAGGGTGAAACAGATTTCACCATGTTAATCTACGCCTGAAAATATTTCTGGACACCTATTTTCATGGAATTCGAAGGGGTCCGACAAAATAGGAATCTGTCGCTGGCATACTCTATTGGCGTCTAGACGACAAACTATCATATGTAGGGTGAAACAGATTTAACCATGTTAATCCACGCCTGAAGCTCTATCTGTAGACCGATTTTCATGAAATTCGAAGGGGTCCGCCAAAATTCAAATATGTCGCTGGCGACTCTATTGGCGTTTAGGTGCCAAACTATCATATGTAGGGTGATACAGATTTGACTATATTAATTTACGCCTAAATCTCTATCTGGACACCGATTTTCATGGTATTAGAAGAGGTCCGCCGAATTCCAATATGTCGCTGGCGGACTCCATTGGCGTTTTGGTAATTTTATATCTAGATGCCAAATTATCATATGTAGGGTGAACAAGTTTTAAACATGTTAATCTAGGGCTGAAACTCTATCGGGACACCGATTTTCATGGAATTCGAAGGGGTCCGACAAAATTCGAATCTGTCGCTGGCGGACTCTTTTGGCGTATAGATGCCAAACTATCAAATGTAGGGTGATACAGATTTCACTATATTAATTTACGCCTGAAGCTCTATCTGGATACCGATTTTCATGGAATTCGAAGGGGTCCGACAAAATAAGAATCCGTCGCTGGCATTCTCTATTGGCGTCCTAGACGACAAACTATCATATGTAGGGTGAAACAGATTTAACCATGTTAATCCACGCCTGAAGCTTTATCTGTAGACCGAATTTTCATGGATTCGAAGGGGTCCGCCAAAATTCGAATATGTCGCTGGCGACTCTATTGGAGTCTAGGTGCCAAACTATCATATGTAGGGTAAAACAGATTTAACCATGTTAATCTACGCCTGAAGCTCTATCTGGAAACCGATTTTCATGGAAATCGAAGGAGTCCTTCAAAATTCGAATATGTTGCTGGCGGACTCTATTGGCGTTTAGATACCAAACTATTATATGTAGGGCGATACAGATTTCACCATGTTTAATTACGCCTGGAAGGCTCTATCTGGACACCGATTTTCATGGAACTTGATGGGGTCCGACAAAATTCGAATCTGTCGCTGGCGGACTCTATTGGCGTCTAGATGCCAAACTTTTAATGTAGGGTGATACGGATTTCACTATATTAATTTACGCTTAAAAGCTCTATCTGGACACCGATTTTCATGGAATTCAAAGGGGGTGCGCAAAAATTCGAATCTGTCGCTGGCATACTCTATTGGCCGTCTAGATGACAAACTATCATATGTAGGGTGAAACGGATTTCATTATGTTAATGTACGCCTAAAGTTCTGTCTGGACACAGATTGTCATGGAATTCGAAGGGGTCCGCCAAAATTCGAATCTGTCCTTGCGTACTCTATTGGCGTCTAGATTCCAAACTATCATATGTAGGGTGAACAGATTTCACCTGTTAATCTACGCCTGAAACTATTTCTGGGCACCGATTTTCATGGTATTAGAATGGGTCCGCCGAATTCCAATATGTCGCTGGCGGACTCTATTGGCGTTTTGGTAATTTTATATCTAGATGCCAATTTATCATATGTAGGGTGAACAAGTTTAAACATATTAATCTACGGCTGAAACTCTATCGGGACACCGATTTTCATGGAATTCGATGGGGTCCGACAAAATTCGAATCTGTCGCTGGCGGACTCTTTTGGCGTCTAGATGCCAAACTATCAAATGTAGGGTGATACAGATTTCACTATATTAATTTACGCATAAAGCTCTATCTGGACACCGATTTTCATGGAATTCAAAGGGGTCCGACACAATTCGAATCTGTCGCTGGCGTACTCTATGGCGTCTAGATGCCAAACTATCATATGTAGGGCGATACGGATTTCACTACGTTAATTTACGCCTCAAGCTCTATCTGGACACGATTTTCATGGAATTCGGGGGGGGCAGGGGCACCGGTATCGTCACCAAACTTGCAATACCTTCTCTCACATTCAATTATACACATGTTGGCGAAAAGACAAGTATGAGGCTATGATAGGTCAACCGGGAATGACGTTAGAGTGACGTCATGTTCTTCGTTTTTTGTTGCAAAATAATGTTTGCGGAAAGCGCTGTCGAAGGTACGATGTTTGAGATAAACTCAATTGTCTTAAATCAAATTACTGACAATAGACCGGGCTATCAAACTGCTATCTCGGATTTTTTGAGTTTTTTTAATTCAAAATTTTGAGAAATCCAAATATATATATTTTTTTTATTAAAAAATTGCAAGAAAAAATCAGAATTATCCAAAAACCGTAATATATGTGATCGAGACGTACGCGGTGAATATGTGTACCAAATTTATAGTCGATGTCTTCAAAAATGACTGAATTATGACCTTTAAATCAAAGTTCGCCACGGGCCGGGCTGGCCCTGGGCTGGGCTGGGCCGGGCCTCAACTTAAGGAAATCACTGGGCTCTGGATGGGCCCTGGGGCCTGACAATGTTGAAGTAATGCCGCGCGTCGCACAAGCTCAAATCATAGCTAAACAAATATGTTAGCCAGCAGTTCACTTACACACATGGGCGTCGGCGGCGGGGGGGACGGGGGGACGCGTCCCCCCCCAGTTCAAAAATCAGGGGGGGGGGGGACGTCCCCCCCAAGAAAGCAGACTTGCTTTTTTGCTGAATTCGTTCCAAAGGATATGAAACTGAAGACAAAATAAAAATAAATAAAAAAGTAAATTTATTCTTAGCGCAAAATACATGTCATTTTTAACCCTATATCGTTGAGTCCTTTCTTGTACTTAAGATGTAGATACTTAGTTACTTTGTAGAAAATACAATTATGATATGGCAGCCAAAAGTTGGTACACAAGATTGACTTCTGCTATGATTGAATGTCAAGTTCATCCATTTCATTCACCATTCATTCTGAGTCCCTAAGATACAATTCAGCCAAGGCAGCGAATTGCGTGACGTCATGGGTACAACCCGTACATCCATCAATATGCTGTGTACAAAACAGCAATCAGTTTTAGACTTAGTCCCTTTGAGCCGCTGGAATTTATATACACGAGTGCTATAGCCGCATGCTTCATGCTTGGTATAATTTCAATGGTTGAAGAACTCTACACTCCATGCCAAGTTTTTGGAAATATATCATAGAAGGGTACTAGCGCTGGGCGATAGCGAAATATGGGGGGGGGGGGACGTTGACAGGCGGCCATTCATGATCCAGGCCCCTCACAGCGGCCGAACGCCTGTCGTCCGATAAAATATACGAAACAAACCAAAATAACCAAATAAAACAAACAAACATTGCAGTTGTGCAGAGGACTGCAAAGCTTGAATTTCCATTGGCCGAATCCATGACGTAATGGGACTGAATGGAATCTTTCAGGGAGGTAGCAACGGGAACGACACTTCCTAGCGTTGCGTTCATTCATGCGGAAATGTGCGAACGTGGGTTGGTTTGCTTGAGCAATAGTGTGAAAAGAATGAAGCGGGCAGAGAATGCTGGATAGTTTTTACGGCCTCTGTGGTCCCACCCGGTGGACAGTCCGGGCTGCAAGCGATGGACGCGGCTCTCGCCCGGTACGACGAGGTGCTGAGTACAGCGGAAGAGCTGGGTCGCCGGCCGCACTCACATCGCGGCAAGAGCAGCCGGCCTGCACGGCACAGCTGCGCAAGCAGTCCACGCTGCTGGCGCTTCACCTGGCGCGCGTTGGTGCTGTCGCCGCTGGATCGCCTCAACAAGGTCCCCAGGGCTCCCGCTGCACCGTGTCCCAGCTCCCTGAGCAGTGTTTAGCTCACCAGGAGCTGCTGCAAGCGGAGCGTGACGGGGCCGACAACTCCATCCAGGAGTTTTCTGCGAAAGGTGGAGGCGTCCAGCTGCGACACCGCCTGTCGCGGCTGCCCCGTGAGAAGCGCGTCCCAGTCGTTTCGCCGGAGCTGGAGAGCAGCACCACGCAGGGACCTGGCCCAGTACCTGGTGGGGAGCTGCTGCTGGCGATCGACGCAGCCTGCATTGCAACTGCCGAACGATTCGATCAGGAGGGCATCACAGAACATGTCAAGGTTGAGAATGGCTCTGCTGTCTCGCTGCAACATCACAGAGCTCGACGAGCTGCTGAAGGACAGTCCGTGGAGGGCAGAGGTGTCGGTGGCTGGACTTGGTGCCGCAGATGCAGGTTCTTTACAAACAGAGCCAGCCGGAGAATCTTGACGCGGCAGTAGCCGGGTGGTGACTGCTCTCGGACAAAGCGCTCGTGCCATGTTCCCCGACGCGGTAAAGCTGATCCGACAACTACTCACCCTTCCAGCGTCGTCTGCGACGCTGAGCGTAGCTTCAGTGCGCTTCGGCGGACTGAAAGACGTGGCTACGGTCTACGATGGGACAGGCGCGCCTGAACTCGGTGGCGGTTCTGTCACGTTCACCGTGACCGGGTGGCTGCCGTGAGCTCCGACCGGGTGGTCGCGGCGTTCATCAGCCTTAATCCCGCCGAGAGCGTGTGTTCGGCTCCATGTAAATAGTGATACGGGCGGAACTCGTGAACCGTCCGAGGAAATCAGGGTTGGATGTTTTCATTTTGCCATTGCTTATTCATCTTCTGCAAGCGACGCATCTCGCTTCAAGGACATCTCGTGTAGCGACCTAGTTTAGACGTGCAAATATTGTTGTCCTGTCGAACATTTGAATGCGTGGCGTGTGCTTTAACAGTGTGTGACGAAGACAAAACTAACTTAAGGAAGCTAGTGGTTCGGTTTCGTATTTTTAGTACATTGTTTCTGAAATATAAATCCGATCGTGTTCATAATTGATCTTTTGAACATAAAAAGGTAATTGAGGATACAGATTCGATGATCTTTTATGCTGAATTCGTTCCTATATTATCATTATCGTTCTTCTTGTTGCGTTTGATTTATATCCTGCCATGAAATCAGATAATCGGATTAGATTATGCCGATAATAGTTACCAAGATAAAAATGTACAATTGATGCGGTCATTGACATCCATGCGACATGCGTCCCACCTAGCGGATCCAGGGGGGGGGGGCAAAGCAGCCATGGCTCCCAAAAAACGCCTAAAATCGGAGCAAAATTGACACATTTCCTAATATAAAAGAAAATCTAAGCAACTTTTACTAAGGCTAAGGTGTTTTAAATCAGCTATCAGTGTTAGCTATGCAAACTATGCAGGCTATGCAAGCGAAATCCGATGAGTTTTCAGCATTGTGTGACACGTTTTGGAATTTGCCGCCCCCAAACCACCGTTCTGAATCCGCCAATGTGCGTCCCCCCCCCCCCCAGTGAAAATCCGTGGCGACGCCCATGCTTACACAGCAACACACTGTTTTGCTGTGGCTTTTTGTTTTTGGTTAGCATAGTTGGTTCATTTGTTTCACATGTTATAGTATAAAGTAAATATGTTAGGATAATGATTGCAAATTTTTTTTAAAATATTTATATGCTAATCTGAACGGGCCGGACCGCGCCTGGGCCTCAATATTATGAATTTGACCGGGCCTGGGCTTGGTGTTCATGGGCCTGGGCCGGCCGGGCTGGGGGTTGATTGGCCCGTGGCGAACACTGCTTTAAATTACAAAAATCGACCACCTTTCACAGCATTACTATGCATGAAACACGCATTTCCCATTTTTGCTGTTTACCTTCTATTTATATGGAACAAACATTGTTCTAAGGTCATTTTTCGTGTTCTAGACGAAAAACAAAACCATAAACATGTGTTACAACGCCTAATGACCGTAATCTGCTGTTTGACCTCGGATGACTTGACCTGACCCAAGTCATACACAGCTTAGAAAGGTACTTAGAAGTGTCAGACACACGAATCATACCGATTTATCGACAGCTTATGCGTTTAATATCGCAATTTTGCGAGCGACAATTCCATCCATCGAGACCTTTTGACACGGTCAAGCATTTTGTACTTGACCTGACCTGTGACGTCATCGGTGACCACGAGGTCAACAATATTATGTTTCCCTCGATACATTTCCCAGGGCTATCGAATGCCGTTTGCATTTTACATTCGGTCCAATAGTTCCGGAGATCCGAGGGGGGGGGGGGGGGAATAGCCCCCCCCCCTACCCCAGTAAGTCGCGTTATGAAATATACCCATTAACTCGCGAGTTAAGGTGTGGATCGTCCCTTTAACCGCCGAGTTACTGGGGTATATTTCATAACGAGACTTACTGGGGGGGGGGGGGGGTGGGGGGCTATTTTTTGCCCCCCTCCTCTGATCTCCAGAACTACCGGACCCAATGTAAAAATTCAAACGGCATTCGATAGCCCCGGAAAATTTATCGAGTTAAACATAATATTGTTGACCTCGGGGTCACCGATGACGTCACAGGTCAGGTCAAGTACAAAATGTTTGACTGTGTCAAAAGGTCTCGATGGATGGAATTGTCGCGCAAAATTGCGATATTAAACGCATAAGCTGTCGATAAATCGGTATGATTCGTGTGTCTGACACTTCTAAGTACCTTTCTAAGCTGTTTATGACCTTGGGTCAGGTCAAGGTCATCCGAGGTCACGAGGTCAAACTGCAGATTACGGTCATTAGGCGTTGTAACACATGTTATGGGTTTGTTTTTCGTCTAGAACGCGTAAAATGACCTTAGAACATTGTTGTTCCATATAAATAGAAGTGAAAAGCAAAATGGAAATGCGTTTTTTTTTTATGCATAGTAATGCTGTGAGAGGTGGTCGATTTTTTGTCATCGTACTAACTCAGTCATTTTTGAAGATATTGACTTCAAATTTGGTACACATATTCATCGCACACGCCTCGATCACATTATTCCGGTTTTGGATATTTCTGATTTTTTCTTGAAAATTTGTAAAAATAAAAACAAATTTATTTGGATTTCTCAAAATTTTGAATAAAAAAAAACCCTCAAAAATCTGAGGATAGCAGTTTGATGGCCCGATCTATTGTCATTAATTTGATTTAAGACATTGAGTTTATCTCAAACATCGTACTTTTGACAGCGTTTTCCGCAAACCATTATTTTGCAACAAAAACCGGAAGACATGACGTCACTCTGACATCATTCCCGGTTGACCTATCATAACCTCATATTTTTCCTTTTGCCAAGATGTGTAGAATTGTGATGTGAGAGAAGGTACTGTATAGTTTAGTGACGATACCTGTTGTTCGTTTAGGGAGTTATTACAAAATAACGGGAGGGGGGGTAAAAAATAGCCCCCCCCCAGTAACTCGCGGGTTAAAGGGCTGTCCCACCTTTTCTGAAAGTTGTCGAATCACACTTAATTGTATGTCTACATGGCAGGCGAGGTCATCTGAACATGTTCGTGAACTTTTTGTCCCCAAAAATGCGTATCTGGGAAGATATTAAACTTTTAGTTTTAAGCGAAAAGTTGGGTTGGTGACGTCATATGGATTTTTTTAAATAACGTAAATCCTTTGTGCTGCCAAAGCCTATGGCACAATTTTTTGTCGACATCTATTGCGCAGAAAAAGCGAACCACCGGGTGTCTAGATTGGCTTAGAGTTGCAAACCACCCGGGGATCGAGAAATGAAAGACGAAAATATTCCAAGGCTGACCTTAAAACAAGTCGTCTATCATTACCAGGTTGGGTATTAGAGACGACGCTGTCGGTTTAGAGTCCCTATTCAAATACACACGGACCTGATTTTTTTTGCAGATGTCAAAATCAAACTCGAATATCTTTTTGATTAGATCATTGTGGTTTGTTTTAACTGCTACCATACTTAATTTCAATGCCTAGCCATAAAAATGGCTATCTCAACTCAAATATAATGTTAAAGGTGGGGATAGTCCCCTCTTTAAACAACTAGGGCTGTCCTCGGGCTAGCCCGAGCAGCCCGTGCCGCGGCGTACTCGGGCAAGCCCACGTAGGGCCCACAGTTATCGGCGGGTATAAATACACGGAGCAACTCGGGATTTGCCCAAGTTAGCCCGGGCAGATGTTCAAGCTCGGGGTATGCCCGACGAATTTGGCTGGGCTAGCCCAGCCAAAATTCGTTCTGCCCAACTGGGCAGAACTCGGGTTTGCCCGACGTATATGGTTGGGCTAGCCCAGGCTGTAACTCTGCAGTTCTGCTTAGCGTAAGTGTGGGCATACGCCAGTCAGATCCCGAGTTACAGCCTGGGCTAGCCCAACCATATACGTCGGGCAAACCCGAGTTCTGCCCAGTTGAGCCCCACTCTGGCTGTGGTCCTGCTTTTGTCTGATTCCTGGCTGCTGCTGTGTGCCTGCTTTGAAGGGCACTCACACAATCATTAGAGGGCCCTAAACCGGACTAAGCCTTGCTAGACCTGACAGGGGCCAATTGAACCAGGCAAGGCCCCTCTTCAGGCCAATATTTTGGGGAGGGCCTTGTCCGGCATGTAAATGGCCGCTCCGAGAATGCCCCCCCCCCCCCCCGACAGCTAGGTCCAAAGAGCTTTTTGCTAGGCTTCAAGGCCCTAGCCGGTCTGAGGGCCCGACCAGGCCTGGGAGGGGTTCTTGGTCGGTATGAGGTGGTCTGATAGGGATCCTAGCCTGAGGGGGCGCTACGCTGGTCTGATATGGACCTTTCTAGGCCTGAAAATGCTCTACCCCAATCTAAGAGGGTCCCTAA
>JAXIVJ010016518.1:0-2500 GCA_036785665.1 Chirona hameri | reverse complement strand
GAGGTCAGGCAAGGTGAGGTCAGGCCATGCTAGGTCAGGTTAGGTCAGGCCAGGTCAGGTTAGGACAGGCGAGGTCAGGTGAGAGTCAGGCGAGGTCAGGTCAGAGTGCCGTTAGTAGCCACTCGGCAGCAGGGCGCTGGGTGAGAGGTCAGGTCAGGTCAGGGTGAGGTGAGGTCAGGCGAGGTCAGGCCGAGGTGAGGTGAGGTGAGGTGAGGTCAGGTCCAGGTCCGGTCAGGTCAGGCGAGGTCAGGTGAGGTGAGGGTCAGAGTGCCGTTAGTGGACACTCGGCAGCAGGGCGCTGGGTGATAGGTCAGGTGAGGTCAGGTGAGGTCAGGCGAGGTCAAGTCAGATCAGGCGAGGTCAGGTGAGGTCAGGTGAGGTCAGGTAAGGTCAGGTGAGGTGAGGTCAGAGTGCCGTTAGTGGACCGTCGGCAGCAGGGCGCTGGGTGAGAGGTCAGGTCAGGTCAGTGTGAGGTCAGGTCAGAGTGCCGTTAGTGGACGCCCGGCACCACACTCGAGTTCCACCGTCCGTACCGACCCCGCAACACAGCAGAGAAACAGGCTGCAGCTGTACGTAAAGGGACGGCTAGACAAGTACATCTGGCCATTCCACAGTAAAACAACCAAAAAATCCCGATTTGCCGTCAGAGCATTTTTAATTTGCTTGACAAGTTATGTGCACTGGGGGTTTCAAGAGCGAGGAATTCATTGGTGGTGACCAAAAAAATTGAGGCATTTTTTTTTCTCTCTCTCAAGATACGGCCTTCCGGATTTTCCCAAGAACACTGTGCAGGCCTAATTTTGACGACCAATAACTCCGAGACTAAAGAAGCGATTTTGATAGATTTTTATTATTATTTGGGATCATAATTAGTCAAAGAACAATTTGGCAATCACAGATTTTAGATTTCATTTTTCTTTCTTTCACGTGACCTCGTGACCTACTTTTTGCGCCATGACCTTGACCTGTTGGAAACCGAAATTAACATTTTCGTCTGATGACGATTTGAGTGAGCCTTCATTGATGTCCTTTCGTATACAAAATAAAAGTGGGGTTCGACCCGTACAAATTATTTTTGAGCCTTGCAATGCTGACATAATACCGCTGTTTCGGGGCACCTGTCCGTCGATAACTTCGCATCTACTTGACATACGCTTTCGAAACAAAGTCCAGTGACTTCTTTCTGACTACGAAATCTCTCGGTTGGTGCCTGTTACACCGACATCAGGTCGCCATATGACCTGCCATGCCAATACAACGCAACGTACGCCAAACAGCGTATTGTGTCAGCATTGCAAGGCTCAAAACTAATTTGTACAGATCGAATCCCACTTTTTATACGAAAGGACATCAATGAAGCTCAAATCGTCATCAGACGAAAATTGTAATTTCCGTTTCCAACAGGTCAATGTCACGGCGCAAAAAGTAGGTCACAAGGTCACGTGAAAAAATCGAAAATCCGTGACTACCAAATTGTTCTTAGACTAATCCTGATCCAAACTAAAACAACTTTCAAAATCGCTTTTTTAGTCTCGGAGTTATGGGTCGTCAAAATTAGGCCTGCACAGCTGTGAACTTGTGAGAATCCGGAACGCCGTATTTTTTATTTTTGTGTGAATTTTCGGTCACCACCAATTAATTCCCCGCCCTTGAAAAACCACGATGCACAATTTTTCAAGAAAATCAAATATGGTCGGACGGCACCCACCGGTTGTCTTACTGTGGAATGCCCCATCTGCTGGCTGGCGGTCAGCGGCTCCTGCTTGCCAGACCGGCCCGGTCTGGCGCCCGGTCACGGCCACCGGCCTGCCGCAGGCAGGGGAGGCGCCGGCCCCGTCCACCACTGTCACCGGCCATTTACTCGTACCAGTACCAGAATCACCAGGTCGAGAGAGAGCGAGGAGAGCGAGGAGAGCGAGGAGAGCGAGGAGAGCGAGGAGAGCGAGGAGAGCGAGGAGGAGATCGAGGAGAGCGAGGAGAGCGAGGAGAGCGAGGAGAGCGAGGAGAGCGAGGAGAGCGAGGAGAGCGAGGAGAGCGAGGAGAGCGAGGAGAGCGAGGAGAGCGAGGAGAGCGAGGAGAGCGAGGAGCGAGAGCGAGGAGAGCGAGGAGAGCGAGGAGAGCGAGGAGAGCGAGGAGAGCGAGGAGAGCGAGGAGAGCGAGGAGAGCGAGGAGAGCGAGGAGAGCGTGAGGAGAGCGAGGAGAGCGAGGAGAGCGAGGAGAGCTGAGGAGAGCGAGGAGAGCGAGGAGAGCGAGGAGAGCGAGGAGAGCGAGGAGAGCGAGGAGAGCGAGGAGAGCGAGGAGAGCGAGGAGAGCGAGGAGAGCGAGGAGAGCGAGGGAGAGCGAGGAGAGCGAGGAGAGCGAGGAGAGCGAGGAGAGCGAGGAGAGCGAGGAGAGCGAGGAGAGCGAGGAGAGCGAGGAGAGCGAGGAGAGCGAGGAGAGCGAGGAGAGCGAGTGAGAGCGAGGAGACGAGGAGAGCGAGGAGAGCGAGGAGAGCGAGGAG
>JAXIVJ010016517.1:0-28602 GCA_036785665.1 Chirona hameri | reverse complement strand
CTTTATCCGATCAAGCCAAAAGTCCAACATTTTATATCTAGTCACCAGAATTGTAGAGAGAAGGAGGTGATATTGGCGCGCCTCCGCCTCGGTCATACAAAAATTACTCATTATTATATTATGGAAAATCTCCCGCCACCAAATTGCCAACATTGCCCAGGTTATCCGCGCTACACAATCAAGCACTTACTAATTACTTGCCCAGTACACAACGATAAACGACAGAACATTATTAATTACACACAACAAAATCGCATCACATTAAATCTTCAAACACTGTTAGGTGATAATTACCCTGAATTGATAGGTCTCCTCTTAGATTATCTCTACCAAACACGTTTAGCTAATCAAATATAACAGGGGTTTTTGGCCTAGCGCATTTTTGGCCCTCCGCGCAGGTTTTTTCCCCTTTGCCTTAGACGCTGGTTTTTTGTATTATTCAGGACTTTTCCCCCAGCTAAATACACCCCACAACCAGGTCTCGCCGAGGCGCCGCCGGAGCCAGGGAGACTGGCAACAGTCTCCCGTTGATGCAATGATGGCACCCCCCGGCTCCATCAACACTGACACTGTGTTCAAGTGTATGTAATAAAATATGTATGTATGTGTGTCTCGTGTTTTACTTATTTTTGACCTTGAACGAAATACTTAACGTAATGCTAGATATTATATTTGACCTTGAACGAAATACTTAACGTAATGCTAGATATTATATTTACTTCGAACAATAAATTCTCCGGGTTCACATAAACCGGTTAACGTAATTAGTAACGTAAAATAGCTACCCTAGTCCCTAGTTTGCTCCGGGTTCACATAAACCGGTTAACGTAATTTTTTGCCTGGCAAATTGCCAGAGGTAATTCCCCCTCCCCGGAAAATGGCTATAGGCCGGTCCGGGAAAAAAAATCTGAAGAACCGCATGACAAAAAGCTGGACCCAAAGGATCCTTCAAGGCAGGCAGGATTCTTAAAACCAGCACCCGCAGGACAACAGTATTGGATCCAATGAAGCATTCCTCAAAGGACGCTTTATAGGATCTCCCGAGCCAGGCGATACAAGACGCTGGATCCATGTGATCCAAACAACCAGGTAGCAGTCCGCAGGGGACGCTTTACAGGATCTGACGAGCTAGGTGATGTAAGACGATGGGTCCATCAGATAAAAAACGACCACGGCAGATTCATGATATAATCCGAAGAACCACACGACAAACAGAGCTGGATCTAAAGGACCATTCAAAGCAGCCAGATGATTCTGAAAAGAATCTGAATCAGCAAACGCAGAACAACAGTAATGGATTCAAAGCCGCAGTTCGCAGAGGACGCTTTACAGTATCTAACGAGCCAGAAATACAACACGCTGGATCAACGGGATCCAACGCAACAAAAAGCAGCAGTCCGCAGGGGATGCTTTACAGGATCTGACGAGCCAGGTGATGTAATACGATGGATCCATCAGATAAAAAACGACCACGGCATATTCATGATAGAATCCGAAGAACCACACGACAAAGAGACCTGGATCCAAAGGACCGCTCAAAGCAGCCATATGATGAACATAATCTGAATCAGCACCGGCAGGACAACAGTAATCCGGATTGAAACCAGCAGTCCGCAGAGGACGCTTTAGAGGATCTGACGAGCCAGGCGATACAACACGCTGAATCCATTTGGCATCACGCTGGATCCATTTGGGATCCACATGGGATCCAACAAAACAACCAAGTAGCAGTCCGCAGGGGACGCTTCACAGGATATGACGAACCAGGTGATATAACATGGATCTATGGGATCCAAAAACAAAACCGACTAAGGCAGATTCATGACAAAATCTGAAGAAACACGTGAGAAAGAGAGCTGTATCCAAATGATCATTCAAAGCAGCCACATGATTCTTAAAATAATCCGAAGAAGAACCCGCAGGATAGAAGTAATGGGTCCAAAGCAGCAGTCCGCAGAGGACGCTTTACTGGATCTAACGAACTAGGAGATACAGGACGGTGTATCCATGGGATCCAACAAAGAAACAAGGCCGATCAATGTTAGAATCTCAAGAACCGCACGATAAAAAGTTGGGTCCATTGGATCCTTTAATCAAGCCAGATGACTCCAAATAATCTTAAGCAGCACCCACAGACATGTATCCAAAGCAGCAGTCCGCAGAGGACGCTTTACTGGATCTGACAAGGAAGGCGATACAAGACGATGAATCCATGGGATTCAACAAAACGACCAAGGTAGATTCATCACAGAATCTGAAAAGCCACATGATAAACAATGTTGGATCTATAGGATCCTTAAGGCAGCCAGATGATTCTATAAACATAAATATGACGCAGCAAATGCAGGAGGAAATGCAGGAGTAATGGATCCAAAGCAGCAGTCCGCGGAGGAAGATTTACAGGATCTGACGAACTAGTCGATATAGGACCTTGGATCTGTACTCCGTAGCATCCAACTTCTAATCCTGGTGAGGACTGCTAAAGAATGACCCAACAGGCGATAGACAACAATGAATCCGTATGTTCCTAAACAACAATCTAGAGCGATTCTTTTCAGGTTCCGACCAAATATGTCGGCAGAGGACTCTGGATCCAATTAAGCACCCAAAAAGACGCTTCGTAGGATCGGACAGACCAAGCGGCAGAGCGGACTGAACCCATATGATTAGTAGCTGAGCTGGGGGATTGTTCGATATTCCAAAACAGTATGTTGCGTTGGTGTATTCACCCGGGAGCTCGATCCCGTGAGGAGAGGCAGCGTACTAAAACATGCAGACATGCAAACATGCACATGTAGACATGCACATGCAGGCATGCATACAGACATCCACTTGCAGACATGCAAACATGTACATGAAGACATGCAAACATTAGCATGCAGACATTCAAACATGCACATGCAGACATGCAACATGCAACACTCACACTAAGGACATGCATGCAACCGCTCCTCACATGGTAAACAAGGCTCCCAGGGAAAGACAACGTATATCCAAAGAGATATATTTAAATATATTAGAAGAGGGATATGGATTCAAAGAAGCAGTCCATTGACGACAATTCACAAGACACAACTTACTAGGTATAGCTGAGAACCGAGAGGAGAAAGGACACGGGGTTCCAATGGCAAGACCTCAATTAAATCTGCACACGATTCGAGACAATACCGACGGAAAAAAGTATTTGGATCCATATGATCTAAAGCAGAAGCCGGGAAAGGAATGTTCATAAATTCGACGCCGTAGACGAAACATGGATCAATATAGGATCCATCAAACAGCCAGGTGAAGATACCTTCCAGAATGTGACAACGGTCAACGGCAACCCCTGGATCCGAAGCAGTCCACAGAGCACGCTTCACAGGATGCAACAAACCAACCGACTGAAGATGCTGGATCCATGGGATCCTTAAGGCAGCCAGGAGATGACTAAAAAAGAAAAATCTGAAGCAGCATCCGCAAGACAACAGTAACTGATCCAAAGCAGCAGTCCGATGAGGATGTTTTACAGGATCTGAAGAGCCAGAGACAAAACACCAGAGACAAAACACCAGAGACAAAACACACAGCCAGAGACCAGATCTATAGGCTCCAACGAAACAACTAAGCAGCAGTCCGCAGCACTTTACAGGATCTGAGGAGCCAGGCGATAGAACACGCTGGATCTATGGGATCCAACAAAACAACCACGGCAGATTCATCATAGAAGCTCATGAGCAACATGATACAGAATGTTGGATCCATAGGATCCTTCGACGCAGCCAATAGATGATTATTTAAAGAATCTGAAGCAGCATCCGCAGGACACCAGTAACGGATCCAAAGCAGCAGTCCTCAGAGGACGCTTCACAGGATCTGACGAGCCATGAGGCGATACAGGACGCTGGATCCATGGGATCCAACAAACCAACCAAGGAAGATTCGTGACAGAACCTGCAGAAAGACATGAGAAAGAGAGCTGGATCCAAATGATCATTCAAAGCAGCCGCATGATTCTCAAGATAATCCGAAGCAGCACCCGCAGGATAGCAGTAATGGGTCCAAATCAGTAGTCCTCAGAGGACAATTACAGGATTTAACGAACCAGGCAATACAACACGCTGGATCCACCGGGATTCAATAAAACACCAAAGCAGTAGTCCTCAGAGGACGCTTACAGGATCTGACGATCCAGGCGATAGCATAAGCTGAATCCATGGGATAAAAACGAAGCAGATTCATCATAGAATCTGAAGAACCACATGATAAAGAATATTGGATCCAAAGGATCCTTCAACGCAGCCAAGAGATGATTCTCTAAAGAATATAAAGCAGCACCCGGACGAGAACAATAGTTGGATCCAAAGCCGCAGTCCGCAAAGGACGCTTACAGGATCTGACGATCCAGGCGAAAAAATAAGCTGAATCCATGGGATAAAAACGAAACAGATTCATCATAGAATCTGAAGAACCACATGATAAACAATGTTGGATCCAAAGGATCCTTCAACGCAGCCAAGAGATGATTCTCTAAAGAATCTAAAGCAGTATCCGCACGCAAACAATAATTGGATCCAAAGCCGCAGACCGCAAAGGACGCTTTACACGATCTGACCAACCAGACGATAGACGCCGCTGGATCCATGGGATCCAACAAAACAACCAAGGCAGATTCATAATAAAATCTGAAGAACTGCATGACAAAAAGCTGGACCCAAAGGATCCTTTAAGGCAGGCAGGATTCTTAAAACCAGCACCCGCAGGACAACAGCATTGGATCCAATGAAGCAGTCCTCAGAGGACGCTTTACAGGATCTCCCGAGCCAGGCGATACAAGACGCAGAATTGATGGGATCCAACAAAACAACCAAGTAGCAGTGCGCAGGGGACGCTTTACAGGATATGACAAACCAGGTGATGGAAGACGATGGATCCATAAGAAGAAGTGAAAACGACCAAGGCAGATTCATGATATAATCCGAAGAACCACACGAGAAGAAGAGCTGGATCCAAGAGACACTTCAAAGCAGCCAGTAGGACAACAGTATAATGGATTCAAAGCAGCAGTCCGCAGAGGACGTTTTACAGGATTTGACGAGCCAGGCGATACAACACGCTGGATCCATGGGATCCAACAAAACAAAGCAGATTCATCACATAATCTGAAAAACCATATGCTAAAGAATGTTGGATCCAAAGGATCCTTCAACGCAGATAAGAGATGGTTCTTTAAACAATATAAAACAGCACCCGGACGAGAACAATAATTGGATCCAAAGCAGCAGTCCACAAAGGACGCTTACAGGATCTGACGATCCAGGCGATAGAATAAGCTGAATCCATGGGATAAAAACGAAACAGATTCATCATAGAATCTGAAGAACCACATGATAAAGAATGTTGGATCCAAAGGATCCTTCAACGCAGCCAAGAGATGATTCTCTAAAGAATCTAAAGCAGCATCCGCACGCAAACAATAATTGGATCCAAAGCCGCAGACCGCAAAGGACGCTTTCCACGATCTGACCAACCAGACGATAGACGCCGCTGGATCCATGGGATCCAACAAAACGACCAAGGCAGATTCATGATAGAACCTGAAGAACGACATGATAAAGAATATTGGCTCATTAGGATCCTTCAAGACAGCCAGGAGATCCTCTAAAACAAATATAAATTACAGCACCATTTAAAGTTATAGGCGGCAAAACCGGATGCCCCAGAAATCTCCCGACCGGACAGGAGAATAAAAAATGGTCCATTGGAAATCCGATTGAAGCTGCTTGACGTGACCTTGCCCAACCGGTGCGCGGAAACACTAACGGACACCGCTATCTTATAGCCGGACATCACATTATTGGCAAAGAGGCAATATTATCAGGTAGATGTCCATCAACTTCATAAACAAACAAGGAAGCGGTAGAACTGAAGCGCAAGAAAGCACGACCTTCAGGCCAGCCAGGCGGTCTAACCACCACAAACGTCTGATACTGTCACCTTAATATGCAACCGGGGCACTGGTCAAGTAGCGAACACGATAGTTATTATATCGGACAGAACGGTGCTGTTAGACAGCGTCAAACAAGACCTCGGGGATAAAATGTCGTTTATCCAAGATGAAATGGAACGGCTGTTTTGTTATGATACAACATTGACAACACTACGTAATACTACCACTGAATGTATTGGATAGCTGTTGTCCCTCAACTTCTGATGCCAAGCATACACCCGTTTTCCATTGCTTGTATTTTCTAATCATAAGTATTATCGGTACTTAATCATTATCGGTATTACCATTGCAGATGAAGCTTCATTAAGCGAAATATTCGATAATATAATATGGGCCTAAAATTATTTTTTACTTATTATGAAGTTACTGGTTATTTCATTCATCATCGTGATGATTAACCTCACTTGGAGTTTTCGCCATCTCAGAAGTGCTTGAAACTTCGAAAATATTATAATTGAAACATAAATACCGATGGTACATTGAATAACCTTGATAACTGCTATCATATAATTGATTGTATTACATGTACTAAATTTGCAATGACAGCCTGCAGGGGGCGGCAGAGCGGTGTCAGAGAGCGTACCTGGCAGAGCGGTGTCAGAGAGCGTACCTGGTTCGGGCAGCTGGGTTAGACGCAGTGGATAATAATGGATATATGGGACAGTCTCATTTTACCGCGTGTTTGCAACAAAACAAAACACGGACTTATTGCTTCAAAATTGGGTTCACATCATCGAGAAGGTGGGTCGTGACGTCACGCGCTGCTCTGAAACGCGCCAACGCAGAATTTCAGACATTTAATGCGACATCTTTACCACAAAAAAAAAACTTATTTGTGTGCAAATTTTTCAGCCACATCAACCGAGGAGTTGCGAAGAAATTGGCCTGTGAAAACAATGGCTACGGTCGGGCCGCTCATACGTGTATTTGCTCCCTAGTTGACGGAAGACCTCGCGATCGCTCGGTAATCATTAAAATCATCGCCATTGGAATACAACGAAAAACAATCATCATTACTCACCGGAAATATGTTCTCGATCCGTTATCACCCGACCTGCAGTCTTCATTCAACTCTTCACACTTCAACGCTTGATTTAACACAAATTCAACAATGATAAATATGCAGTTCAGTTCAACATGAGTCGCTTTCCAATTGTTCGCGTCAAAACGCCGCCCAAAGTAAGGGCGGCAAATTACCGACCGCTAGAATATATCGCGACCGCTCCGGAGAAAACTAAAATTGTCCACTGGCAATGTAATACTGGAGCTGCTTTGCACGATCACGCCCAATTGGTGCGTGCAAGTAAAAAGGACACTGTTATTTCATAGCCAAAATTCAAAATTATTATCCGCATATCCGCATATCCGTAAGAGGAACAACCTTTAAAGGAACACCTTTAAAGACAATCTGATTTGCATGATCTCTTCCCAGGCTACTGGCCAACACCAGGGAATTAAAAATAACAACTATTATGCATAACGAAAATCCTCGCCCCTTCGGGCACTGAAGAAACAAAAACGTTTATCAGTTCGATTCACCAGACACATGTTCTTCAGTCTTTTTTCTTGAATCTGAGTCAACACTTGAAACTTTAACGCTTGATTCAACACAGATTACCCTAAACACTTCCAAATACGTGGTTCAGGTCAAGTTTAGACAAGCTTTGTATTGTTTGCGCCAAACGATCGCGTAAAGCTCAAGTTGCCAAAGCCGGGCGCTGGAAAAATATCCTGACCGGACCAGGGGGAAACGAAACTGGGCCAGTGGAAATGCAATGAGAGCTGTTTGACTAAGACCACGCTCACCGACTAAGACCACGCCCACCAGCGCGTGCTAACACGAAAGGGTGCTGTTATCTTTTAGCTGGAAATTACAATTATTGTCCGCATAGGTAAGACAGAAACCTTAAAGGCAATCGTATTTGCACGAGCCTTCTGCAGGCTACTGGCCAACACTAGGAAATTAAAAATAACAACTTTGGTTTGCATTACGAAAATCCTCACCCTTTTGGAACAGAACGAAAGAAAACGGCATCAGTTCGACTCACGACACGCGTGTACACGATCCGTGGTCACTGCATCTTCGGTCTTGAGTCAACTTTAACGCTTGATACAACTCAAATTCAACACTTACAGCTATACGTTCGGTAAAAGTTCAATCGATTTCCAATTGTTTGCGCCAAACCGTCGCGTAAAGTTAAAGCGAAATAATGCCCTTTTTATACAAAAATGGAGTTAATGGAGTTATCACTTGAAATTGGAACAAGTAATGTAATGTCACTCACTATATATGTAAATCCATTCACACTAAGGATATAAATGTTTCTAACCGAAGTTATTTAAATTGAAAAGTTACAAGCACTCCACACTTCTAAGCTGCGGTACTCGGCAAGCACTGCTGGTCCACTGTAAAATTGTAGATTAAGGTGTTCCAGCTGGGGCTATTTTCTCAGGTTAAAGACAAACAATGTGTTGCAAATGCCTCAATTATTGCAAGCATGAACGTCACGGCTCATATTAACAATAAACATTTAAATAAACATTCAATAAACGAAACGAATCGATACGAATATAAATCGAACGTTTAGTTTTATCCAAAATATATTTGGTATTTAGTGTACGCAATTTATTATTTAGCGTCACCGCTGACCAACAACGCGAAAAACGAAAGGTACAAACGCGCCAGAATCGACAAGCTTCAATATTCTAAGTCATTGCCGTGCAAACATTTATTTAATTTCCCAATATCATATGTTTAAATTATAGATAGAAAGTTATTTTATATCTACACTCAGGTTTCATCAATTATCCGCCATACAAGTGGCACAAGACAATACATAAAAATAAATCAAAAGGGCATTATTTCCCTTTAATGCGGCAAAACCGGTCGCTGAAAACTCTCCCGACAGGACAGTAAGAAACAAAACTGCCCAATGGAAATGCATGGGAGCTGCCCGACTGCGACCGCGACCGCCCGATGCGCGCACCCACGACCGATGCCGACCGAAGCCGACCGATGCCGACACGACCGAAGCGTCCAGCCTCCATACATGCTCAACAATCGAACTGGCGGCTGCCACGCTCCCGTCCTATCACCGGGCCTCAAGGCAGGGGTGTGGTTTTATGACAATGATTGTTGGGGCCCAAAACAAAAGTCATGTTATCCCCGCCTCATTTGAGTCAAACAGCTGGAGCAAAATATTGCCACTGAATTGTTCCTACGTTTAGTTTTTCTGTAAATTAACCAACACAATGCTACACAAAAATGTTCGCATATTACGGCAGATAACTGTTTCAGTGAAACGAAGGCGAAAGATTAGAACGATATTTACGAAGACTATTTTGTCGCTGATGCTAAAGGGAAATAATGATGTTTCCCACAAAAATGGAGTTATTACTTTAAATTGACAGAGGAGACCAAAATATATTGTAAATTCATCACATTTTGCATAAAAATTTTCCTACCGAAAGATATTTCAAGTTAAAGTTGATGAGCCTTCCACACTTCGAACGACCGGTACTTGCAAGTATGTACTTTTGGTCCTCATCAAACTGCGGGCTTTTCCCGTATTGCTTTTTTACGCAATGGAGTGGAAAACATACTTTGCGTGCTGCTTGTTGTGATTATATGCCTGACGATCCTCTACAATTAACAGCCATTGAATAAAAAGGTAACCAAATTAGCAGTTAACTGATGCATATAATGGCGGCCTAGTTAGTGGTTGCGACTCCAAATTTTTGAAAATTGCTTCATTTATTTTCGACATTAGGAGTTTTGTATAGTTTTGTCTCTAGCTGTATATAACAAAAAACGCTTTATATTATCAAGAAAAAATAATAATTTTTTCAACAACAACAAAACAATACAAAAACTGGCAATTAAATCGGAAGATCATCGATGCACATCGACGGCGACCTATTTAGTGTCGGCGATTTGTTTAGAAGTGACCATTCTACAACGTTGAACAGATTGATACAAAAGCGCCAGATGTGTCGGTTCCCAATAGTGGAGGGAAAATACCGATCATGAACTCCTTAAATGGAAATAATTACCTTTTTATTTTGTTAGCAACAATTTCTTTGGTTACCGTTATGGTATTAAAATGATGCGATCTAAATTTAAGAATTAAATCAAATTATTCCCTAATTCAAAGTTGGAAGTTTGGGAAAATGAATGATCTTTATTTTCAATCCACTATTGGAAAGCGACATATCTGGTGCTTTTGTATCAATCTGTTCAACGTTGTTGAATGGGCACTTCGAAACAAATCGCCAACACTAAATAGGTCTCCGTCGACGTGCATCCATGAGCTTCCGATTTAATTGCCAGTTTGTTCAATGGTTGTTAATTGTAAAGGATGGGAGGGTATATAATCACAACAAGCAGAACGTAAAATATATTTTCTACACCATTGCGTAAAAAAGCAATACGGGAAAAGCCCGAAGTTTGATGAAAACCGAAAAGTACTTGGCAAGAACCGGTCGTTAAAAGTGTGCAACACTTATCAAGGTTAACTTGAAATATCTTTCAGAATGAATTTCTATATGCAAAATGCGATGAATTTACATCATATTTTGGCCTCGTCGGTCGATTTCAAGTCGATTTTTGGTCGATTTTTGGTCGATTTTTGGCCTCGTCGGACAAAATGACTCTATTTTTGTGGGAAAATGTCATAATTTGCCTCTAAAAGTATATGTACCTACTTGCTTTTTAATTTTTCCAAGCTTCAAACTTTGAATTAGGGAATAATTGTATTTTATTCTTAAATTTAGATCACATCATTTTAATACCATAACGGTAGCCAAATAAATTGTTGCTAACAAAAACAAGTCATTATTTCCCTTTAAGGCGACAGAAAATAAATCAATTCCGTTGAATTTATTATCGATCCTAAGCGCTGACATTAGTAAGAGTATGCAGTAAGCTTAAAGTTTGAGGCGCATCAAAGATATTTTCCATGCAGCGATACATTTGCTGAAGAGATGAGTTTCAAAATACTAAGTGGGCTTTTCTACAAATAAAATTGGTAGGGATCATTCGAAATTCACGTTATTTCAAACGCAAAACACATAATTACGATTTTAAACTACAATTACTGCAACAACGTATTAACAAAACAACTTTTCTCTAACTGCTGAAAAGCATTTAAATTGTGCGATGTTTTATTATTTGTTATTATGGAACCTCAACGGAACATTCTGGTATGTCAGCATATTATCGCAATAAATCAATCACAAACAATAAAAAGCAAGAACCTATTATTATTATGAAAGTAAAAACTTCAGTTCCACATAAAACCTCATTTATCTCGACAGACACATAATTCCAATGCAATTTATTAGCAGCTGTGTTGACTGTTGTTTCAAGTGCAAGGCTCAATTATGCAGCAGAAATCGGCTCCCCGATGGGCATTACGTTGAATTAAATCCATGTATATTGAACAGCTTAAATCAAAACAAATCAAATACACTTATCAAATAAAACAAAATATATATTAGCAAAGTGTCTTGCTTCTAGAAAGCTGATGCCAATGCAGTGAAAAGATTAATGGTGTGCCATACTGTGATCAGAATAGCATAATAAATAAAATATTAAACTGATGTTAGGGATAAAAACTAATTGTTCGAAATTTAAAGCAGTGACATCAATGACGATTCGCAAAATCCTGAGCTTCAAACATCATTTAATATGTATGCACTTTAAACCATGATTATCAATTGGAACGCCAAACGATTGATTATTTCAATTTGGTCTCCAGTAGCCTCATTATTTGGCACCCACAAAAAGATAGAAAACCACAACCTGGCCAACGGTGAAGCTCTGCACTTGGTCTGCCCTCGCCTGAGCATTCTCACGGGGGGGAGAGGGCGGATCCAGGGCGCACCAAATTCATCACACAAAATGACTCAAATCGGCCGAATATTGACACATATCCTGAGTTTATGGAATTCTGAGCAGCTTTTACAAATGAAAGTTTGTTTAAAATGAATTAATTCACGAGAAAGCGAATTCCATTGAGTTTTCAAATATAAGACTTAAGCTAATTAATTAAAATAGAATTATTAATATTAAGATAAATTAAGCTAATTATTAGGATTAATATTAAGATTAAGATGAATTAAGAATAAGAAAGCATTATTAAGATGATTAAGATTAGATATTAACTTCAAGATAAATAAAGACAATATTTTGTAATCGGGACTTTCTGGAATTTGCAACCTAAACATACTTCTGTTGGCCTGTTCTGGATCCGCCCTTTCATTACACGGGAGCTCGCCGAGGGCGGCCCGCGACAAACACTCGAAATGGCCGCTACCGCAGAGCTAACACCGTAACAAAAACAAACTGAGACCGTATCAGTGCAATGCTTACTGAATATAAACAATATACCGTTCTGGATACATATCCGGAACGGACTGACCGATTTATCGATCCATCGTGCAGGCTCCTCGGTGCAGCATCCGAAGTGCCGCCTTGCAGATTTCGTCGTGCTCAACATCTTCCGCAAGAGGCGACAACACACCGCAACTTGGCCACAACGTCTCTTCCAAAAAAACGCCAAAAGTCCCTCTCAGAATTCCTCTGAGCTTGCCTCCGTCAGCACCACCGTGAAGTCCGAAACACCAAGCCAGCACAGCCATGGGTGGAACTTTAATGTAAATTGGGGTTGTAGCTACAACCCCAATAATTTGGGAATTTAACATTACGCCTATGACGCGATGTGTTACAAATGGGCTCTTAACAACTAAGTGCAACCCCAATGATTTTCAAAAAGTTACGTCTCTGAGCACAGTGATATCGCCACTCTCCGTAACCGCGAACCGGCGCCAGCGCAGCGCGGCCGCCCCCTCCTCCAGCGCGTCCCTCCGGTACCTGCGGCGGCGGCGAGCGCCGCAGCGGGCAGAGCGGCTCCAGGCCGCCGCCAGGGGTGATAACAAACGCTTACAGAATTACGGAATACGCGGTTTTCGGGCAAAGTAGTTTCTCGGTTAATAATAATAAACTGTATGCATTTACCTAAATTAGAATCAAAGTATATTTGTCTTTAATTGTGGTGCAAAAAATGGTACAGATAATATAAACTTCTAGAGTTAGCAGCCAACGACCAATCAGGAGCCAAGTATTTTCCCGCCGTCGTCAAACGTCTTCAAGCAGAAAACTCACCGATAACTGCAGCCGAAGAGGTCAGGGGTCAGATTGCACGTGCGGCGTCGCGCCGCGTCGGCGGCCTTTTGATCTTAAGGGCCATTTTCGAGCAGTGCTGGCCGCCAGGTTTGCATCTGTGTGAGGAGGCGGCCATGCTTTGGCCTGTTGAAGGAGTGAGGAGGGAAGGGGGAGAGGAGGAGGAGGGGCGGAGAGTGAACTATTGGAAATTAGTAATGAAGTCAATGATATATTACGATGTATCACAGTTTGTCAAGTAAAAGTAATACGTACCTACCTATTATATCTACGTAATTAGAGGAAAAATATTGGCACCACTTAAGCTATCAATTAACTTAAAGGAAATAGTTCACCTTCAACATTAGTTTTAAACTGAGATAGCAGTCGTGTAGCCCGTGTTGGGAAACCCTTATCTGCAAGTTTTCTTGACTGAGAAGACTCTCCAGCCGAATATATTTGAGTTTTTGACGAAGGAATGCGGTGCTGGCGAAAGAATGTTGTACTGGTTCTAGCCCGGGCAGAGGCTATACCATCAGCCAATCAGCCTGCAGCTGGTGCTAGCAAACGAATCGCCGGCCGCCGGTTGGCACATCTCCAATGCGAGCCTATCTTTACGCGACTACTTTCGAATCTGATTGGCTGAACCATTTTTTCACATTCGCGTGACGTCAGGATTCTGACTCAGAGAGTATGCATATAGTTTGTATTAAACAATACAAATTTACGGCCTTCGGTCCTGAATCGGCGCGATATAAGGCCATTTTTGACAATATAAAAAGAAATTGTATGAAAACATATAATCAAATCGTGTTGGGTAAAAAATTTCCTTGGTGAACTATTTCCTTTAATTCGTTGGCATTAGTTAATTAATCGAATACGTAATACAAATTACTTGTCTATTTAAACAGGCACAGGGAATCATTTTTAATCTACAATGAGAAATATTGCGTCGTGGCGTGCCCATGTTGGCCACCCAGTCTGTACCAGTGTCCAGTGGCGGATCCAGGTGGGGGGGGGGGGGGGTCACGGGGTTGATAATGAAAGGACGTTGAATGTCTGACAGTCTCTAGGGAAAATATGTTTGAGTGTCACGTATTGACACTTTCTGGAAATCTGCGGACAACCTATCTGTATGAGGATGGAAAGTGTCTAGGTAATATGTGCGTTTCTTTTTCACTTATTGTCTTCTGAATGACTGCATGTTAACATAGGAGAGGGGGTCATTTTTTAGGTTTGAGGGGCTCTGGAGGTCAAATTTGGAAATGTCATGAATAGGCACTATGATTTTCAGATGTACCGCGTGGTGTTGTACAATGTATGTAAGTTTCGTTTAAATCGGCGTGTTCCACCAATTCGGCGAATGTGAATGTGTAGTTTTCATATCTATAATGAAATGAAGTTGTGTTGTTTTGCATATCGATAATGAAAGGACGTTGACTGTCTGACAGCCTCTGGGGAAAATACGTTTGAGTGTCACGTATTGACACTTTCTGGAAATCTGCGGACATCCTTTATGTATGAGGATGCAAAGTCTCTAGCTAATTTGTGCGTTTCTTTTTCACTTATTGTCTTCTGTATGACTGCATGTTAACATGGGATAGGGGGTATTTTTTAGCTTTGATGGGCTCTGGAGGTTAAATTTGGAAATGTCATGAATAGGCACTATGATTTTCAGATGCACCACGTGGTGCTGTACAATGTCTGTAAGTTTTGTTTAAAGCGGCGTGTTCCACCAATTTGGTGAATGTGAATGATTGAAAAGAAGTGGAAAACTTGACGGCCTCTGAGGGCTGTATTTTTTAGTGTCACGTATTGACACTTTCTGGAAATCTGCAGACAATCTTTCTGTATGAGGATGCACAGTTGCTAAGTAATATATGGGTTTCTTTCTCACTTATTGTCTTCTGAATGACTGCATGTTAACATGGGAGAGGGGGTCATTATTTAGGTTTGAGGGGCTCTGGAGGTCAAATTTGGAAATTTCATGAATAGGCACTATGATTTTCAGATGCACCGCGTGGTGTTGTACAATGTCCGTAAGCTTTGTTTAAATCAGCGTGTTCCACCAATTCGGCGAATGTGAATGTGTATTTTCCATATCGATAATGGAATGAAGCTGTGTAGTTTTGCATATCGATAATGAAAGGACGTTGAATGTCTGATAGTCTCTGGGGAAAATATGTTTGAGTGTCACGTATTGACACTTTCTGGAAATCTGCGGACAACCTTTCTGTATGAGGATGGAAAGTGGCTAGGTAATATCTGCGTTTCTTTTTCACTTATTGTCTTCTGAATGACTGCATGTTAACATGGGAGAGGGGGTAATTTTTTAGGTTTGAGGGGCTCTAGAGGTCAAATTTGGAAATATCATGAATAGGCACTATGATTTTCAGATGTACCGCGTGGTGTTGTACAATGTCCGTAAGTTTCGTTTAAATCGGCGTGTTCCACCAATTCGGCGAATGTGAATGTGTATTTTTCCATATCGATAATGAAATGAAGTTGCGTAGTTTTGCATATCGATAATGAAAGGACGTTGACTGTCTGACAGCCTCTGGGGAAAATATGTTTGAGTGTCACGTATTGACACTTTCTGGGAATCTGCGGACATCCTTTCTGTATGAGGATGCTAAGTCTCTAGCTAATTTGTGCGTTTCTTTTTCACTTATTGTCTTCTGTATGACTGCATGTTAACATGGGATAGGGGGTATTTTTAGATTTGGGGGGCTCTGGAGGTCAAATTTGGAAATGTCATGAATAGGCACTATGATTTTCAGATGCACCGCGTAGTGTTGTACAATGTCTGTAAGTTTTGTTTAAATCGGCGTGTTCCACCAATTCGGCGAATGTGAATGTGTAGTTTTCCATATCGATAATGAAAGGAAGTTCAACGTCTGACAGCCTCTGGGGAAAATATGTTTGAGTGTCACGTATTGACACTTTCTGGAAATATGCGGACCACTTTTCTGTATGAGAATGCAAGGACTCTAGCTAATTTGTGCGTTTCTTTTTCACTTATTGTCTTCTGAATGACGGCGTGTTAACATGGGGGAGGGGGTCATTTTTTAGCTTTCAGGAGCTCTGGAGGTCAAATTTGGAAATGTCATGAATAGGCACTATGATTTTCAGATGCACCGCGTGGTGTTGTACAATGTCCGTAAGTTTCGTTTAAATCGGCGTGTTCCACCAATTCGGCGAATGTGAATGTGGATTTTTCCATATCGATAATGTAATGAAGTTGTGTAGTTTTGCATATCAATAATGAAAGGATGTTGAATGTCTGACAGTCTCTGGGAAAAATATGTTTGAGTGTCACGTATTGACACTTTCTGGAAATCTGCGTACTACCTTTGTGTATGAGGATGCAACGTTGCTAGCTAATATGTGCGTTTCTTTTTTACTTATTGTCTTCTGAATGACTGCATGTTAACATGGGAGAGGGGGTAATTTTTCAGGTTTGAGGGGCTCTGGAGGTCAAATTTGGAAATGTCATGAATAGGCACTATGATTTTCAAACGCACCGCGTGGTGTTGTACAATGTCCGTAAGTTTCGTTTAAATCGGCGTGTTCCCCAATTTGCTGAATGTGAATGATTGAAAATAAGTGGAAAACTTGACGGCCTTTGTGGGCTGTATTTTTTAGTGTCACGTATTGAGACTTTCTGGAAATCTGCGGACAACCTTTCTGTATGAGGATGCAAAGTCGCTAGCTAATATGTGCGTTTCTTTTTCACTTATTGTCTTCTGAATGACTGCATGTTAACATGGGAGAGGAGGTCATTTTTTAGCTTTGAGGGGCTCTGGAGGTCAAATTTGGAAATGTCATGAATAGTGCCTATTGATATGATTTTCAGATGGACCGCGTGGTGTTGTACAATGTCCTTAAGTTTCGTTTAAATTGGCGTGTTCCACCAATTTGGTGAATGTGAATGATTGAAAATAAGTGGAAAACTTGACGGCCTCTGAGGGGTGTATTTTTGAGTGTCACGTATTGTCACTTTCTGGAAATCTGCGGACAAACTTTCTTTATGAGGACACAAAGTCTCGGGCTAATTTGTGCGTTTCTTTTTGACTTATTGGCTCCTGAATGACAGCAGGTTAACATGGGAGAGGTGGTAATTTTTCAGGTTTTAGGGGCTCTTACTCAATAACCTTTGAGTGTCATGAATAGTGACCTATATATTCTGAAAGAGCATGTTTTTCTCTATTTGTTTGCATAGTTTCATTGAATTTGGTGCGTTCTGGTGAATGTGTCATTTGAATGTGAATGTGAATATCATGAAACTTGATGTACGTCACCTGACGGTTGGTCAGAACAAACGCTGGAACAAACGCTTCCATAATATCCATAAACGCTTCCTTAACTGGAACAAACGCTTCCATAATCCATATATGTAGTGGTGTGTAGAAATCGTAAACAGTTTTTAGTTTAGATTCTTATGAAAAATGAAATCAATATTTTATTTTTATGTGTGAGATGATGGCTGATGCCATTGTGAGAATAATAAGTGAGAATAATGTGAGAATAATAAGAAGAAATATGATCATAATATGGCAGTAATATCTTTATTGTATACCAAATGTACTAAATGAACAAATCCGAGCTTTCGTGGCTAGCACATTATCAAGAATGAGTTTTGTACATGCTTTTGACAAATCGAACACACAGCTTGCGCACGTTCCAAATTGCGGTGGGGTACTCATATCAATCTCGCATAATACACGTACAGACACACATATATATACACTTCACACTTTTCGGTGTTTCGAATAGCGGTCAAAGCGAAAGTAGAGTAGCGAAACGGACGGACGCACGGACGGACGCACGCACGCACGCACGCACGCACGCACGCACGCACGCACGCACGCACGCACGCACGCACGCACGCACGCACGCACGCACGCACGCACGCACGCACGCACGCACGCACGCACGCACGCACGCACGCACGCACGCACGCACGCACGCACGCACGCACGCACGCACGCACGCACGTACGCACGCACGCACGCACGCACGCACGCACGCACGCACGCACGCACGCACGCACGCACGCACGTACGCACGCACGCACGCACGCACGCACGCACGCACGCACGCACGCACGCACGCACGCACGCACGCACGCACGCACGCACGCACGCACGCACGCACGCACGCACGCACGCACGCACGCACACACACACAAACGCACACACACACACACACACACACACACACACACACACACACACACACACACACACACACACACACACACACACACACACACACACACACACACACACACACACACACACACACACACACACACACACACACACACACACACACACACACACACACACACACACACACACACACACACACACACACACACACACACACACACACACACACACACACACACACACACACACACACACACACACACACACACACACACACACACACACACACACACACACACACACACATACGTGCATTACAGTGTTCTGGACAGATGCTGGGGGCGTCGTGACAGTTCAGTTCAGGCATGTTTGGATTCCTGGCTACACCGGTCGCGGCATGTCACTCAGATCGCCTACCGTTCATCGTGTTCTATAACCCGGTGCCGTCCGTTAGCCAGCCATCTAAATAATGTCTTTGGCAGTCTTAGTCCTCGCCCTGATGTGTGTGTGGGGGGCATTTTGCTCCCCCCCCCCCCGAGGTTTTTCGGGAATTGCGGGGAAACGGCGGCGCGCAGCGGCATCAAATTTTCCATAGTTATCTGGACATCAATTACCCACATTGTGTGGAAAAAAAATTACCTCAGGTCATATCAGGTCAGGTCACCAGGTCACGTCAAGTGACCTTACCTCCAAAAATGCTTGTGATCGTGCCAAAGCCACAGCGTTTGTCAGAGATACTTGAAAGTTACAGGATTTCATAAGGTCATAAATACCTGCAAATCGTTTATCTCGGATTGTGTATATCGGTGACCTAAGGTCAGGTCAATTTTGTGACTTCCCCATTATAAGTCAATGGGAAAATCTACAAATCTTTCCTTTTTCAGAGAATATGCATTAGATCAGGTATTTTTTATCTTCAGAATCATGTTATTTTAGCTCAATCTTGATGACCCAGGTGCAATGTTGCTCGGTGACCTCTGCCAGGTCAGCTGAGGTCATCTGAGGTCACCAGTTTTATATGTGCGAATAACTTTTGATAGAATAAACATAGAGACGTACAAATGATGTCGCTGTGTTTGTCTCGTCAAGACGCATCGCCCCATATGCAACATAGTGTACTTGGGTCACCAAATGACCTTGACCTGAGTTCAAATTTTGAAGTTAACCTAACCAGGTCACCATTACAGGGACTATCCCACCTTAACATTAAATTTGAGTTGAGATAGCCATTGTGATGGCTTGGCATTGCAATTAAGTATGGTAGCAGTTAAAACAACCAAAATGATCTATCAAAAAGATATTCGAGTTTGGTTTTGACATCTGTAAAAAATAAGGTCCATGTGTATTTGAATAGGGCCTCTAAACCGACAGCGTCGTCTTTTTACCCAACTGGTACTGATAGTCGACTTGTTCTAAGGTCAGTCTTGGAATATTTTCGTCTTTCATTTCTCGATCCCCGGGTGGTTCGCAATCTAAGCCAATCTAGACACCGGGTGGTTCGCTTTTTCTGCGCAATAGATGTCGACAAAAATTGTGCCATACATTTGGCAGCACAAAGGATTTCTCTGTTATTAAAAATAAAATCATATGACGTCACCAACCCAACTTTCAGCTTAAAACTAAAAGTTGAATATCTTCCAAGATAAGCATTTTTTTCGTAAAAAAGTTCACGAACATGTTCAGCTGACCTCGTCTGACATGTAGACATACAATTAAGTGTGATTCGACAACTTTCACAAAGGTGGGACAGTCCCTTTAATATGTTTCGAAGCGTCTGGACGAGACAAACACGATGGTGTTAAAATTTTATAATTATTGCTCAATGTTTAACCAATGAAAAGTTATTCACGAAACCTATTGGAAGAAAATGCCATCGTGACCTTTTGGTGACTTCTAGAGCGTAAACTATTGACCTTAGCTAAAACTTGAGTACACCAAGTGGGAATGGCGAATGCATTTTGCATGAGCTTTCGATTGTTTTTTTCTCGTTTGTTCCTAGCTATCATATTTCCCCGATATATTTGGGGGTTTCTGGAGCAAAGTTCTAAATTTGGCAAATTTGACCTTCGATGACCTCTGATGACCACAATATTGAACTGAGCTAAACAAAAAAAATGCCGAAATAACTTCGAATGTCCTTCTCGAGAGTTTTCCAACGTTTTGTCTGCGTTTTTATAGCCCCTTTAGTTTTCGAGTTAGTAAGGGATCATTTTGACCCCCCCCCCCCCCCCCCACACACACACACCAGGGCGAAGTTGTCTCAGAGGCCCACCGGGGCGCGGGTTAGTGACAGTGCCAAGCCAGTGTTCTGCTCGTCAATCAGAGCAAGAGCAAACAGGCTAAATTTCAAAAGGAAGACCAGACATTGTAGTCGAGCGCTGACGGAAGCCAGTACAAGGAACTGTCGGGTTGTTTATAGAATGTAAAATGTCTTTTGAGGAAAAAGGTCTCCGCACATCATCTCATAAACTGCAGCTGTTCGTACATAGCATGGGCGGATCCAGGGGGGGGGGAGAAATGGGCCATCCCCCCCCCCCAAACCACCTGAAATCGGCGCATTTTTTCTTTTTAATCTCAATGTTTTTGAATGGATAGATTTCCGAGGTCAGACCCCGCGCTAAGCATAGCTTGTTGCGCAGGCCCTGACCCCACCACCCGATCAAGCAATTCCTGGCGTCCGGCAAAATTTAGAAGCGAAAGTTGTACGTGCCCGACATACCTGGACACGGTCCGCCCCGCTCTCTGACGTCATCTGACCTTGAGTGCGACCGCTGCCACCGGCCACAGGCCATCCCAGTCAGGAGCAAATAGCGAGCGCCGAAGCGACTCGAACCCGGGCTGCCACTACCGGGTGAGGTCAGAAGTCCAGCGCTCTCCCAACTGAGCTACAGGGGCGGACTAGAAAACAAAATTTAAAAAAAAAAAAATGGCACATTTCCTGATAAAGAAGAAAATCTAAGTAACTTTTACTAATGAAGCTTTGTTTTAAATCAGCTATCAATGCATAAGCAATCAAAATCCGATGAGCTTTCAGAATTGTGTGATACTTTTTGGGGGGATTTGCCCTCCCAAACCACAACTATGGGCGTTGCATGGAGAGAATCGACTTAAAAATGCCTCGTCCGTCCGTCCCAACTTTTAGAAAGTGGCGGCGCCATAGCTATTATTATATTATATATTATATGATATATTATATAACAACTCAACAACAACACAAACAAAGGAAAGGCTCATAACCAAACCACCTCTCGCGGAAGCTGCGCTAGGCAGGTGGAATGCTACTGCAATGGCATGACTCTTAGATGTACCAATGTCATTCACTGACAAATTTGTTTTCTTTCGACAATCGGTCTTCGCGCTGTTATTTGTGGACAATATCTCGGAACAGTCTGAAAACTCCCAGATCACATATAACACCCCCGAAACATCGACGGATGTCATAACGTAAACGCATTTAATCAGTTTAAAACACCCAGAAACCAATGACGTGGTAGATCAAAACACCAGCCCGTCCTGAACGACCCGACCCGGCAGGCCCGCCAGCCGCGTCTGCCGCCCCCGGCGACGACTCCACGGCATCTGGAATCCGGCCAACCGACCGTCGGGAGGACCGTCACTCCACCGCCGGCCTCGGGCAGAGACGGACGGGCCCGGAGCGGAGCGTCGGACGGAACGGAGAGTCGGACAGAGCGGAGAGTCGGACGGAGCGGAGAGTCGGACGGAGCGGAGAGTCGGACGGAGCGGAGAGTCGGACGGAGCGGAGAGTCGGACGGAGCGGAGAGTCGGACGGAGTGGAGAGTCGGACGGAGTGGAGAGTCGGACGGAGCGGAGAGTCGGAACAAGCGGAGAGTCGGACGGAGTGGAGAGTCGGACGGAGCGGAGAGTCGGACGGAGCGGAGAGTCGGACGGAGCGGAGAGTCGGACGGAGCGGAGAGTCGGACGGAGCGGAGAGTCGGACGGAGCGGAGAGTCGGAAAGGCACGAAGCGAAGTCGATCCCGATGGCGCGTCGAGTCAGTATCGAGAGCGAGGCTCGCAGGCTGCGGGTGGAGTGGAGCGATGGAGGCGAGTCAGAGTTCCCTGCAGTCTGGCTCCGAGACAACTGCCACTGTGCCGACTGCTTCACCACCGGAGCGATTCACGTGCGGACGCTGCTCATGGAGAACCTGGATGTGACCTGCACGCTGACAAAGGCTGAGGTAAGCACCAGGATCCTACCGGCACGCTGACATGGGACTGAGGAAAGTCACTGGAAGTTACCACGGCTGAGGCTACACATTGTGCTTTGAACCTGAGGTATCTGGACGTTACCTGTGTATTCGTTGAGGCTGTACATTGTGCATACAAAACAAAACCTGAAGTAAGTATGTACAGTGTACAGTGTACAGTGTACAGTGTACAGTGTACAGTGTACAGTGTACAGTGTACAGTGTACAGTGTACAGTGTACAGTGTACAGTGTACAGTGTACAGTGTACAGTGTACAGTGTACAGTGTACAGTGTACAGTGTACAGTGTACAGTGTACAGTGTACAGTGTACAGTGTACAGTGTACAGTGTACAGTGTACAGTGTACAGTGTACAGTGTACAGTCAATCAATCAATCAATCAGTATATTCAAAACCATCCACGATGTGGCTTTTCTGGTTTCACGCCGATTACAAGCCTATTACACCTATACCTACGATGCAGTGCAGTCACACACTTCGACACGCGCAGCAGTAATTTATGTTATAGAAGACCTAAACGCTAATAAAGACAGTAGTACCTATAAGCAACAAGTTGCAAAGGTAAGACGGATACAAATTGTGACGACATCTACAATGATACTACTGATAGTACAATGATACTACGCCATCTACAATGATACTGCTGATGCTACAATGATATTACTGAGTCAGCTAAGTCGGTAATGTGGACTTAACAGTGTACAGTGTACAGTGTACAGTGTACAGTGTACAGTGTACAGTAACTGAGGCCGTGTCGAGCAGCTGGTGATGCCTGTGCAAGACGTGAGGCTGAGGTAAATATCTGACGCTATCTGCACATTAACTGCACCAGAGGAAAATATCTGGACGTACCTGGACGCACTTAGACGATACCCAAACAACGTCAACATGAATCTGGCAGACATTTGTCTGATTTGTATCTCATAAGATCAGGCCATTATCACTGAGTACTCAAGGAGCCCGTGTCTGTGTGTTTCGTTGTGAGATCAGACTCTGACTATGCGCGCGCGTGCGTGCGTGTGTGTGTGTGTGTGTGTGTGTGTGTGTGTGTGTGTGTGTGTGTGTGTGTGTGTGTGTGTGTGTGTGTGTGTGTGTGTGTGTGTGTGTGTGTGTGTGTGTGTGTGTGTGTGTGTGTGTGTGTGTGTGTGTGTGTGTGTGTGTGTGTGTGTGTGTGTGTGTGTGTGTGTGTGTGTGTGTGTGTGTGTGTGTGTGTGTGTGTGTGTGTGTGTGTGTGTGTGTGTGTGTGTGTGTGTGTGTGTGTGTGTGTGTGTGTGTGTGTGTGTGTGTGTGTGTGTGTGTGTGTGTGTGTGTGTGTGTGTGTGTGTGTGTGTGTGTGTGTGTGTGTGTGTGTGTGTGTGTGTGTGTGTGTGTGTGTGTGTGTGTGTGTGTGTGTGTGTGTGTGCGTGCGTGCGTGCGTGTGTGTGTGTGTGTGTGTGTGTGTGTGTGTGTGTGTGTGTGTGTGTGTGTGTGTGTGTGTGTGTGTGTGTGTGTGTGTGTGTGTGTGTGTGTGTGTGTGTGTGTGTGTGTGTGTGTGTGTGTGTGTGTGTGTGTGTGTGTGTGTGTGTGTGTGTGTGTGTGTGTGTGTGTGTGTGTGTGTGTGTGTGTGTGTGTGTGTGTGTGTGTGTGTGTGTGTGTGTGTGTGTGTGTGTGTGTGTGTGTGTGTGTGTGTGTGTGTGTGTGTGTGTGTGTGTGTGTGTGTGTGTGTGTGTGTGTGTGTGTGTGTGTGTGTGTGTGTGTGTGTGTGTGTGTGTGTGTGTGTTTGTGTGTTTGTGTGTGTGTGTGTATGTTTCGTTGTGAGATCAGACTCGGACTATGCCCGCGTCTGTGTGTGTGTGTTTCGTTGTGAGATCAGACTCTGACTATGCCCGTGTATGTGTGTGTGTTTCGTTGTGAGATCAGACTCTGTCTGTGTCTGTGTGTTTCTGACGGTCAGCTCTGCGCTGACGGCGGCTCCGTCTCAGTCTCCTGGTCGGACGGCCACGCCGGCTCCTTCCCTCCCAGCTGGCTGCGACAGCGGGCCTTCGAACCAGCCGCGCAGCAGCAGCGGGCGGCCGTCCATCGTCCGGCCAGCCAGCCCTGGGACGCCGGCCTCGCCGAGCGGCTGCCGAGGCTGCCGTACCACCGAGTGATGACCGAGGACGCGGCCATGCTGGAGGCGCTGCTGCACCTCGAGCGCTACGGGCTGGTGCTGCTGGAGCAGGCGCCGAAACGGACCGGCACCGTCAGGGCGTTCTGCGAGAAGGTGGCCTTCATGAGGACGTCCCACTTCGGGTGAGGAGAGGGCGAGGACAGCAGCTCCAGTCGTGGTGTCTTGACCTGGAATCTTGATTGTCCTTTCAGAGCACGATAGGATTTATTGGAATTAGTCCCTTGTAGTCCTAATAGACAGTAGCATTCTTTACTGAGTGGTCCTAGTCCTTAGTAGTGGTCTAAGTAGTCCGGTTCCCAATGGTCTTGGCCAGTATCAGATGCACCAAACAACCTCCGGTTGTGCTGTTCAATCCTTAGATAGACTAGAAGACCAGTTTGCACAATGCGCAATCCGTTCCCGTATGCCATTCCCGTGTACCGTTCCCGTATCAGAATCAGAATCAGATATATTCTAAACATATCCAGAGAACTGGCTATTCTATGTTCAGTCACAGAATACATGATATAACATACACAACACTATACAGTATACACTTATCATGACACTACACACGTTTTCTCATATTGTGACATCCTAACAACAGTCATTGCCATCTTTAGACCATATTACTATCACACCCTAGTTATCAGACTTGTGGTGGTAGGGCGGGGCGTACTGTTTGTTCCAGTTCTGTAGGGCCCTAAAACCGAAGGATCGGCGCTGCAGTTCGGTTCTTAACAGCGGTAGCTGTAAGAGCGGTGCCGCTGCTGAGCGTGTTACGCAGTCTGTCACCTGACAACGGTAGGTGAGTAGGTTAGCTAAGGCAGGCGGTGCATATTCCCTGCTCATAAGTCTGTTCAGGAGCGTGACATCGCAGGTCTGGATCATACTTTCAACAGACGGCCAGCCCAGCTCGGTCAGCGCTGCGGTGACGTGGTCGTACTTCTTCAGGTTCGTAACAATACGCACCGCGAAATGTACGACCTTTTGAAGCCGATCTCGCTGTTTGGCACACGCACCTCCCCAGACGCAAGCACAATACCTCATCAATGGGAAGACCAGCGGCTCAATAAGAAAAGCCCTGAGGTCACGAGGTAATTTGGAGCGTATCTTGGCCATGCCCACCAGAACATTGTTACAACGTTGTACAACCATGGATATATGGTGCTCCCACGTCAGGACAGGGTCTAGTACGACGCCACGTACTTTAATCTTAGTAGCACCGTCCAAGATATGGTCGCTAAAACGGATGGTAAAATCTTGGGTCTTCCTTCTTCGCGTTTTGAACAGAAAGAACTCCGTTTTTGAGGGATTGATTTTCAAACTATTCTGCGTACACCAGGTGAGAGCAGTATCCAAGGTGCTTTCAATCCTGGCCTTAAGAACGTCAACGTTCTTGGGTTCGTCTGAATCAACAAACTGGGCATCGGCATCGTACAAAACTACCTTACCACCAGTGATGTGTGATGTAAAGTCGTTTGTGAACATAACGAAAAGCACTGGTCCCAGCACCGAACCCTGAACAACACCGTGTGTCACAGGCATCGGTACAGATGAACAGCCCCGAACAGTCTGGGAGCGACCCGATAACCAGTCCTCGAACCAGTGCCTATCAATACCATACCATCATAGTTTTTCTAAGAGCATGTCATATCGTACGCTATCAAAAGCCTTGGAAGTATCAGCTGTCACCAGTGTGGCTATACGACCTTCATCAATCTGGCGAGTTGCATAGGTGATTGTGTCCAACATAGCAAGTTCTGTCGAGTGACCCTGACGGAAGCCGTATTGGTGTTGGCACAATATATTATTATCGTGCACAAATTTCTCAAGTTGGGTACAAACGATGCGCTCACATGGTTTTCCTAATACGGAAACGATAGATATAGGCCTGTAGTAACTAGGTTCCTTGCGATCCCCCGACTTGAAAGTAGGCACTATAGTCGCTGTTTTCCATTTCGCTGGTACCCGATCAGTAGTCAGAGAGCTGTTGACTACACTGAGTAGGTGCGGTCCGACTGCTGGAAATGTCATTCTCAACATCTGTATGGTGACCCCATCGTCACCGGACACGTGACAACTGCCCATCCGTTGCAGCGCCGAAGACAGCTCAGGCAGTGTTGCAGGAACTATGCGAAACGCGTTCGCACATACCCTTGGTGGTCGTGGTCCTAGTGTCTCCCCGACGTTCACGGTGGAAGCGAGGGCTTCAGCTACGGCGGGGTCAACCGAAGCAAAATGGGTGTTGTTTGTTGGCCCATGCGTCAGCCTCTTCAGACGAATCACCATCAGTTTTTATGGATTTTTTGTCAGTAATGAAGTAGCGTCTGATGTTTGGCCATGTGGCTCGTCGATTCTTTTGAAATGTCTCCTTCATGTATGAGGAACAGGCTTTGTACATTGCGCTCTTTACAGCGTTTCTGCACTGTCTGAACCTCTCTCTTGTTTCTGCACTTGGGTTATCATCTAACTTCCGTGCATGGTCTCGCTCTTTCATTTTAGCTCTGAGGTCTTCATTGTTGGTGAGCCACGGACAGGGCGGGTGACGGACACGGATGCGTTTGACCGGCATGTGTCTGTCGATGTTTCTGTTCCAGATTTCCAGAAACTTGTCGAGCTTCTCTGTCGGGCATGCAGATTCATAAACAGGTGTCCAATCGTCCAAAATCATGTCAAGCCTGAGCGCATCCGGGCATAGCTGCCTAGTTGACCTGATAGTGATTTATTTAGGCCGTCTCCGCACCCGGGCTCCCTTGACCCGAGCTGTGATCAGATCATGGCCACTTAAATTACATGTGATCACCTCGGCGTCTGTGGCCAGATCAGGTGTATTTGCAATTAAATGATCTAGAAGCGTCGGCGTCGGTCTAGGGTGAGTCCGCGACTTAATCAGCTGTGACAAGCTATAATCTTTCAGCAGCTGTCAGAAGGCTCCTACCCCAGGCTTGTGAGTATCCAGCAAGTCGAAATTGTGTCACCGAGCAGGCTACTACACTACCGTATGCCGTCCCATATCACATATATCGTTCCCATATCCCATTCGCGTGTCCTTTTCTTGGATCCTGTTCCCGTTCCCCGTTCCCGTTTCCCGATCTCGTATCCTGTAGCTCGTTCCCGTATCCCGTTCCCGTATCCCATTCCCGTATCCCATTCCCGTATCCCATTCCCGTATCCCTTTCCCGTATCCCGTTCCCGTATCCCGTTCCCGTATCCTGTTCCCGTATCCCGTTCCCGTATCCCGTATCCCGTATCCCGTATCCCGTATCCCGTATCCCGTTCCCGTATCCGTTCCCGTATCCCGTTCCCGTATCCCGTTCCCGTTCCCGTATCCCGTTCCCGTATCCCGTTCCCGTATCCCATTCCCTATCCCGTATCCGTGCCTGTATCCCGTTCCCGTATCCCGTTCCCGTATCCCGTATCCCGTTCCGGTATCCCGTATCCCGTATCCCGTATCCCGTATCCCGTATCCCGTATCCCGTATCCCGTATCCCGTATCCCGTATCCCGTATCCCGTTCCCGTATCCCGTTCCCGTATCCCGTTCCCGTATCCCGTTCCGTATCCCGTTCCCGTATCTCGTTCCCGTATCCCGTTCCCGTACCCGTATCCCGTTCCCCTATCCAGCTGCGTATCTCGATCCCATATCCAGTCAAATTCGATTGATCTGCACCTCGCCCTCAGCAACACACGGCTGCAGCGCCCACCAGTCTGTGCGAAACAGTGAAGCCACTCATCTACTATATACTACTCTACTACACTACTTCTACACTACTACACTACTACACTACTTCTACTCTACTACACTACTTCTACACTACTACACTACTTCTACTCTACTACACTACTTATACACTACTACACTACTTCAACACTACTACACTACTTATACACTACTACAGTACTACTACACTACTTCTACACT
>JAXIVJ010016516.1:10000-28602 GCA_036785665.1 Chirona hameri | reverse complement strand
CATTCATGCATGCATTCATCCATGCATTCATCCATGCATTCATGCATGCATTCATGCATACATGTATTCATGCATGCATGTATTCATGCATGCATGTATTCATGCATGCATTCATGCATGCATTCATGCATGCATTCATGCATGCATTCATGCATGCATTCATGCATGCATTCATGCATGCATTCATGCATGCATTCATGCATGCATTCATGCATGCATTCATGCATGCATTCATGCATGCATTCATGCATGCATTCATGCATGCATTCATGCATGCATTCATGCATGCATTCATGCATGCATTCATGCATGCATTCATGCATGCATTCATGCATGCATTCATGCATGCATTCATGCATGCATTCATGCATGCAATCATGCATGCATTCATGCATGCATTCATGCATGCATTCATGCATGCATTCATGCATGCATTCATGCATGCATTCATGCATGCATTCATGCATGCATTCATGCATGCATTCGTGCATGAATTCGTGCATGCATTCATGCATGCATTCATGCATGCATTCATGCATGCATTCATGCATGCATTCATGCATGCATTCATGCATGCATTCATGCATGCATGCATGCATGGATGAATGCATGCATGAATGCTGCATTCGTACATGCATGAATGCATGCATGAATGCATGCATTCATGAATGCATTCATGCATGCATTCATCCATGCATTCATGCATGCATTGATCAATTCATGCATGCATTCATGCATGCATTCATGCATGCATTCATGCGTGCATTCATGCGTGCATTCATGCATGCATTCATGCATGCATTCATGCATACATTCATGCATGCATTCATGCATGCATTCATGCTTGCATTCATGCATGCATTCATGCATGCATTCATGCATGCATTCATGCATGCATTCATGCATGCATTCATGCATGCATTCATGCATGCATTCATGCATGCATTCATGCATGCATGCATGCATGCATGCATTCAAGCATGCATTCATCCATGCATTCATCCATGCATTCATGCGAATGCATTCATGCGAATGCATTCATGTGAATGCATTCATGTGAATGCATTCATGCGAATGCATTCATGCGAATGCATTATACGAATGCATTCATGCGAATGCATGCATTCATGCCTGCATTCATGCCTGCACTCATGCCTGCACTCATGTCTGCATTCATGCCTGCATGCATGCCTGCATGCATGCCTGCATGCATGCATGCATGCATGCATGCCTGCATGTATGCCTACATTCATGCCTGCATTCATGCCCTGCATTCATGCCTGCATTCATGCCTGCATTCATGCCTGCATGCATGCCTGCATGCATGCCTGCATGCATGCCTGCATTCATGCCTGCATTCATGCCTGCATTCATGCCTGCACTCATGCCTGCACTCATGCCTGCACTCATGCCTGCACTGATGTCCTGCACTCATGCCTGCACTCATGCCTGCATTCATGCATGCATTCATGCCTGCATTCATGCCTGCATTCATGCCTGCATTCATACCTGCATTCAGCATTCATGCCTGCATTCGTACATGCATTCATGCCTGCATTCATGCCTGCATTCATGCCTGCATTCATGCCTGCATTCATGCCTGCATTCATGCCTGCATTCATGCATGCATTCATGCATGCATTCATGCATGCATGAATGCATGCATTCATGCAATGCATTCATGCAATGCATTCATGCAATGCATTCATGCATTCATTCATGCATTCATTCATTCATGCATTCATTCATTCATTCATGCATTCATTCATTCATTCATGCAATCATCCATTCATTCATGCATTATGCATTCATGCATTCATGCATTCATGCATTCATGCATTCATTCATTCATTCATTTATGCATTCGTTCATTCATTCATTATTGCATTCATTCATTCATTATTGCATTCATTCATTCATTATTGCATTCATTCACGCATTCATGCATTCATTCAGGCATTCATTCATGCATTCATTCATGCATTCAGTCAGGCATTCATTCATGCATTCAATGCATGCATTCAGTCATTCATTCATGCATTCATTCATGCATTCATTCAATTCATACATTCATTCATTCATGCACTCAATTCATGCACTCATTTGTTCACTCATCCATGCATTAATCCATTCATTCATTCATGCATTCATGCATTCATGTATTCATGCATTGATGATTGATGCATGATGCATTGATGCATTGATGCATTGATGCATTGGTGCATTGATGCATTGGATGCATTGATGCATTGATGCATTGATGCATTGATGCATTGATGCATTGATGCATTGATGCATTGATGCATTGATGCATTGATGCATTGATGCATTGATGCATTGATGCATTGATGCATGATGTGCATTGATGCATTGATGCATTGATGCATTGATGCATTGATGCATTGATGCATTGATGCATTGATGCATTGATGCATTGATGCATTGATGCATTGATGCATTGATGCATTGATGCATAGATGCATTCATGCATTCATGCATTCACGCATTCACGCATTTATGCAGTTATGCATGTATGCATTCACGCATTTATGCATTTATGCATTTATGCATTTATGCATTTGTGCATTTATGCATTTATGCATTTATGCATTTATACATTCATGCATTCATGCATTCATGCATTCATGCATGGATGCATTCATGCATGCATGCATTCATGCATTCATTAATGCATCCATACATGCACATATACGCACATGCATACATATATACATGCAGATTCACCGCATTTAGGAACCAGTCAATCCAGATGGTCTATGTACGATTTCCGTTCCAAATTCGTTTGATTCCAGTTTCATTACTGCGCAATGTTCCATATTATCGTTGATATAGAAGTATCTTTCCCGTACCCTCTGTGTTCCTTTTCCGTTTCCGTTTCCATTCCGTTCCGTTCCGTTCCGTTCCGTTCCGTTCCGTTCCGTTCCGTTCCCCTTTCCGTTTCCGTTCCCGTTCCTGTTCCCCGTTCCCGTTCCCGTTCCCGTTCCCGTTCCCGTTCCCGTTCCCCGTTCCCGTTCCAGTTCCGTTCCCCCTGTTCCTCCGTTTCCTCCGTTTCCCAGTTTCCCCGTTTCCCCCCTGCCCCGTGTGTCCGTTCCATCCCAAATAGTTACCACATATGTTCCGTTGTCTCCGTTTGACCAGGACCAGGTTCCTGCGGTGGTGATGTCGTTCAAGCCAATCCAGTACGGATCATAGCCAAACTTGTTTAGTAAAAAACCGCTTTCATACCTGGAAAATTCAAGACGTAAGTATGTTTCAGTTGATAGATATGCTTATATTCTACAACGTATATACATACACGTATGCAACTTAGGTTGACATATAGTATAGTAGTAATACAAAATATAAATATCTTGAACTTTTCCTCGAAAATATGAAAAATGCTGGGACATTTCACGACTACGACTCAATTTTTTTCCCAAAATTTGACACTCGACATTTTTTTATTTGGATGAAAATGGGTGTATATGGTAATCTTATGCGTAGGAAAACGATTGCCACAATCCTAGACCTAACAGTCACGTGTTTCCAAATTATCGCATCAGGCATTTGTGAATGTTCACTCAGGAGTGGTAAAATGCCCCGTTCTGCATCGAATCGTGGGATATTCGAGGGCAATTTCTACTGAATTGGTTCACACATGAAAATGCAGTGTACCAAAAAACAAATACGCCTCCCAGTCTACCAAAAAAGTACGCGTCCCATATAGCAACAGTGATATCAGTTTGGCAGCATATTAGACCACAAATATAGTTGTTTTAAGCACACCGTCAAAAAACTACATTACCCATACAAATTTTCCATTGATTCACTTGATGATTCCCCATTTCGTAATGCCACACTCGGAAAATGCGGTATGCTAAAACAAATTCTGGCTATGCCCCTCGACTGCAGACAGAGACCCAGGTCCACTGTGAACTCACAGACTGTGAACAGAGACCCAGCTCCACTGTGACCTCACAGACTGTGAACAGAGACTCAGCTCCACTGTGAACTCACAGACTGTGAACAGAGATCCAGGTCCACTGTGCCCTCACACACTGGACAGAGACCCAGGTCCACTGTGAACTCACAGACTGTGAACAGAGACCCAGCTCCACTGTGAACTCACAGACTGTGAAACAGAGACCCAGCTCCACGGTGAACTCACAGACTGGACAGAGACCCAGGTCCACTGTGAACTCACACACTGAACAGATACCCAGGTACACTGTGAACTCACAGGACTGTGAACAGAGACCCAGCTCCACTGTGAACTCACAGACTGTGAACAGAGACCCAGCTCCACTGTGACCTCACAGACTGTGAACAGAGACCCAGGTCCACTGTGAACTCACACACTGAACAGAGACCCAGCTCCACTGTGAACTCACAGGACTGTGAACAGAGACCCAGGTCCACTGTGACCTCACAGACTGTGAACAGAGACCCAGGTCCACTGTGAACTCACACACTGAACAGAGACCCAGCTCCACCGTGAACTCACAGACTGTGAACAGAGACCCAGGTCCACTGTGACCTCACAGACTGTGAACAGAGACCCAGCTCCACTGTGACCTCACAGACTGTGAACAGAGACCCAGGTCCACTGTGAACTCACACACTGAACAGAGACCCAGCTCCACCGTGAACTCACAGACTGTGAACAGAGACCCAGCTCCACTGTGACCTCACAGACTGTGAACAGAGACCCAGGTCCACTGTGAACTCACACACTGAACAGAGACCCCAGCTCCACCGTGAACTCACAGACTGTGAACAGAGACCCAGGTCCACTGTGACCTCACAGACTGTGAACAGAGACCCAGGTCCACTGTGACCTCACAGACTGTGAACAGAGACCAGGTCCACTGTGACCTCACACACTGAACAGAGACCCATCTCCACCGTGAACTCACAGACTGTGAACAGAGACCCAGGTCCACTGTGAACTCACATACTGTGAACAGATACCCAGCTCTACTTGTCAACTCACATACTGTGAACAGATACCCAGCTCCACTGTGAACTCACAGACTGTTGATAGATGCCAGATCAGCCCCAGGCGTCATCTGTCTACATAAGTCGCGTGCAGTTTGCCACGGCACATACACGCTGTAAGCGAAGTAGCAGTTGTCTTCAAAGTGCACCCCAGCCAGCGGGGCAATTGCATTCCACTGTGAAAACAATGCATTTCATTAGATATAACGGATTGCCACCCTAGACCATACAAATAGGTTATTTGTGTTATCTCCTGTAACGTATGATATTGTATTTTGGCGATGTAAGTACGACGTTCTAGTGTCAATGTCATACACAGTGTAATGCTCTAGATAATAAAATGCATAGCATACATAAAAATATATTGAAGTCCCACACTCTTCAACATACCTACACCAGCCCTGCACACGTTAATGTGAAACATCTTGTATATAAAACTCTTCTCATTGTTTTCAGTAGTTCGCTGAGAACACATACCAAAAATACCTAAAATAAAACACATACCTAAAATAAAACAAGCCAAAAACGGACTCGCTTGTTCTAAAACATGACACCAAAATTTAGAAAGTGTTGGTTCGATGAGTTTTTCAGACTAACAAATTGCCACCACACGATCACATAACCCGCGAGTCACTGGGGGGGGGGGGGGGCTTTTTTAGCCCCCCCCCCCCCCCCTTTAGGAATAATTAAGAATATCTCAACAACTGATGCAGATATCGAACGCCAAATTTGCAGTACCTTTCCGGGCATTATTTATACAACTTTTGAAAAAATGAAACAATTTTGGCAGAGATTTTTCGAGATATAGTGAATTTAGTGACTTCGCTAAACACGATTTTGACACCAAAAATCAGCTAAACTTTGCCAGGCCGTACAAATGCCGCATTTTAGGCAAAAAGCAATCGAAAAACGCTAAAAGGTAGAAAATTGCAAGGGGTATCTCGAAATTTCGAAAATGTTGGTTTTTACCCCCCCCCCCCCAAAAAAAAAAAAACTCGCAAAATCACATTTTTCAAAAATATTGAAAAAAACGGAATATATGTCAGATAATCACATATGCGCAACTACCATACCAAATTTAAAAATTATATCTTCTTTGACTGACATGGCATATAAAGTATGGGTAAATCATGACGTCATATTTTGAAATTGCGTTTTTTTGGCTTTTATTGGACCAGACACAGACATATAAATGCCCAGCACTGTTTTTTTGTAAGATAAAACTGATATAGAAACATGTTTTTTTCATTTCGATTTATCAATTTCAAATTTTTACCCTTCAGTGACCTGAACTTGACCTGAACTTGACACTAACTTCACGTAAATGAAGTCAGTTGGTAAAATGACTATCACTATCGAATTATACGCGCAAAAGCATCCATAAAACATGTGCTGCATGACTTTCGTAGATATTTTGTGTGTAGTGACCTATTTGTGACATGACCTTGACCTTGATCTTTTCCAACAATCTCAACTTTAGCTCATGTGGGATATGAATCATACCTTTGACCAGCACTTTGGGTGATTATAGGCGCAATCGAAAGCCATGGATGGCAAGTATTGTCCATAAACTCAAATACCTCGATTTTGACGTTTGACTTGACCGTGACCTGACGTGTGACCTTAATTTGAACTTTTTAAGTTTGGGTTAGGTTTATCTCATTGAGCGCTTTCGAATGCCTTCTTGCGCGTCCCACTGCGATCATTGGTTCTGAAGATACCAGGGGGGGGGCTAAAAAATAGTTATCCCCCCCCACCCCCAGTGAGTCGTGTTACAGAATATACCCCAGTGACTGCCTAAAACATGACACCAAAATTTAGAAAGTGTTGGTTCGATGAGTTTTTCAGACTAGCAAATTGTCATCACACGATCACTTAAAGGGATTATACGGGTTTCCGTCCTGAAAGTAAATGCACTCTTTTGCAGTTGTATGAGTACACGTTTAAGACATATAGACCTCAATGCTCATTTAGTCCATTATTTCAGCAATTATCAGCGTTAAAACTTGGGCGTTTTTCGAGACTGGTATCAGATAACGAGTACTTGATCGGCACTACTGTCCACCACTTTTATCTCAAGATCAATTTAGAGTTTTGAATTATCTGCAAGTCCTACAGTGGATCACAAAATTATTATGTAATTCAAAAGTGACGGGGACTTCGTATTACTACACACTGTTCGTTGAGGTTTTGTGCTTTTGTGGTTTTATTATCTCTGGCCTTTAGCGTTGAGAATTTGATGGTGGCGTATTAATTATTTGGCATGAAAATTCATTGACAAATATAGAATTGTATGGGAAAACTAGGTAACTGCTGCTGTCGTTGGAACAAAAACAAGTTTATTTTTCTTTCAAATATTGTTTATTTTTACCGGAAATATGCCATAAGTGAGGTGTTTTTATTAGCATAAAAGAGATGACAGGCTCTGCCTCAGCCGGTCCTGCAGAAAATACGCGGTGGCATCACCCGCGCACTTTGGAATGTCCTTACGTGCAGAAGAGGTCATTTCCAGAAAAATGTGGCTACCGTGGGACTTCTACCACCTTTATAAGTACGTTTTTACTATGTAACTCAATTATTCTGGAAAAACCGTATAATCCCTTTAAGATGCTGGGCGTCAACTTCAAAATAAAAATGTATTGGTACAGGCTTGGCATCCACATGACTGCAACGCTGCTCCTCACCAGTAATTGTTCTCACGAGAATGCGATACGTAAGTCCGATGTAACCCTAAGGATCGAACCGGCGAATCACGCCCATTTCCAAGCAGCAGCAGGCGCTGGTTGACACAGCGTTAACCCCGCGAAAAACAGGTGTCAAGCTGTCATTAAAACTCAGACATTCTGCACTTGAATGTATTCTCTAACAGTATTTCAAATAATGTAATGCACTTACCAGCTCCAAGTGTGGCCACCAACGCCAGCACTGTGGCTACAAGGGGCGTCATGGTGCCTAGCTGCCAGCTCGCAGGGAAGTGAGTTGCAGAAGCTACCACTATCGCTTATATACCGGTCACAGCGCACGTTCTCTCAGTCTCCTGGAGTGTGTTCGGGTCGCATGGTCCGCTCCTCCTCCCCTAACATCCGTGTGTGGGGGAGGGGAGAGATGCAGGGCGTGTTTTCCCATGCTTATCTAGGTTTGCAGTCTAGCCAGATATGGTATACTACGTGTCTATCACCTGGGAAGGGCGGGAAATGCACACCTGGGTCGTAGGTACGTACACACACACACACACACACACACACACACACACACACACACACACACACACACTTCACACACACACACACACACACACACACACACACACACACACACACACACACACACACACACACACACACACACACACACACACACACACACACACACACACACACACACACACACACACACACACACACACACACACACACACACCACACACACACACACACACACACACACACCACACACGCACACGCACACGCACACGCACACGCACACGCACACGCACACGCACACGCACACGCACACGCACACGCACACGCACACGCACAACGCACACGCACACGCACACACACACACACCACACAACACACACACACACACACACACACACACACACACACACACACACACACACACACACACACACACACACACACACACACACCACACACACGCACACGCGCGCACGCGCACGCGCACGCGCACGCGCGACACGCACGCACCGCACGCACGCACGCACGCACGCACGCACGCACGCACACACGCCACCGCACGCACGCACGCACGCACGCACGCACGCACGCACGCACGCACGCACGCACGCACGCACATACGCACACGCACACGCACACGCACACGCACACGCACACGCACACGCACACGCACACGCACGCGCTGCGCCACACACACACGCACGCACGCACGCACGCACGCACGCACTATTTCACACCGCACGCCTCCTCTCCGCCTCCGCCGTTTGAGATACGCCCTCGTTTGGGTTCCCCTCTCTCGTGTCAGGTTTCTCTCAGCCGCCGCCGCTCCGCCTCCGCCGTTTGAGATACGCCTCGTTTGGGTTCCCCTCTCTCGTGTCAGGTTTCTCTCAGCCGCCTCCGCCGTTTGAGATACGCCTCGTGTTTGGGTTCCCCTCTCTCGTGTCAGGTTTCTCTCAGCCGCCGCCGCTCGGCCTCCGCCCCTCACCCCCCCCCCCCCCCCCCCCCCCCACCGTCGGTGACATGCTCACACGGGTGGTATACACTGGCGGCCGCAGACCAGTGTTCTGAAATTACTTTTTGAATACATGCAGAGAGGTAACAAAATTGCAGAAAAAGCATGTGAAGAGGGTAACAAAAAATAAAAAAGGAAAATATATCTGAATTTTACACATGTAGCTACAAAAATAAGTGATCATCCGGAGGGTGAAACTCTTCATCAAGATTGTAAGGGAATATGTCATAAGTTGATAGAATTCATTTTCAATAATTGTCAATGTTAGTATAACCACATACAAACTAGTTCCCTATCAACATTTTTCGTTTTGGAACATAATTCATCAATTTCATAATACTTATAACCAAGATCTACACAATTCAGCAAGCATAGTGATCCAGTTCACAGTTCAACTCAAGATTGTAAGGAATATGACATAAGTTGATATAATTAAATAGTTTGCTCACAGTTGTTAAACACATTTCAGGCTGCATTGCGTTTGAACAAAAGTAGGCTGCAGATTGCAGAAGCATACCCATATTTATACATAGCAACAGCACAAAGTTCAGTAATGTGTTATGAGGTGATCTGAGAAAAACTAGTTAATTCTGAGATATCCATGGAAAAATATGGTTCAGCTCTTAGCCTATCATGTGAAGAAGAAGAGAGAAAAAAACTATTATTTAACTGGATTGATATAATTTAACTCATTATTGGTTAAGTGACAGGTTGTGCTCTAGCATAACCCATCAAGTAAATAATTAGGGCAAACCAAAAACATAATTGAGACAATACCATCAACTGATGTAACCCCGGACATATCCTAACATCAGACTTGTCATGCTATCAGAATGTAAGCAATACAGACTCACTAACACACTGTGCATCTGTGTTGTCCTGTACTCTATTCTGATAGCATGAAAAGTCTGAGGTTAGGATGGTGTCCGAAGATTATAACCCTATAAAGCATGATTGACAAATATCCTTATTTACCCATACATATGAACATGTGGAATTTCATTAATTGGTATATTTATGACAATATAAGTACCTAGCAATCACTTTGGAGTTTGGAGGAGGCTAGCATTATTATCCCATGCATTGGCATTGCAATGTTTGGTCTGGAGTGGTATGCCAAAGCTGAGTGGTACCCCACTTCTCTCAACTTATTGAATTATGTGAAGAAAAATAAGATAAAGGACATCATATAAATACAACGAGGGTATGCGTTACCTGCCGCCACTCCTACATCAACATGCCCAAACAAAACAACTTTCCTGCATAACCTATGGGAGCCTTTATAACAGTGTATACGTGCCCCGTTTGTTTGTAAGCTGCCTCAAAGACAAAACAAAGTTAGACGCCAGAGCTTATTTTGTATCAACAGCGCCAAGTTGGCTGCATCCTTGGGGCAGCTAAATTATTCGCGCTGAATAATCCCCGCAAAAATTGTTACCTCCTCAGAAAAACATATCAATCTAAAAAAAAATCAAGAATATTCACTGGACATTTCCGAGGTTACCCGTTTTTCGGTTTTTCGTTTCGTTTCGGTTTTCGTTTCGAGGTAATTCGGTTTCAGCTTGTGAAAAAAACATTGAAGTTTTGGGTAATGACCTGTTTTTGCTTGATAAATAAGCAGATTGTCTTATAATAAAAACTTGTCGGTACAAATTTGGTTACCTCCTCAAAATAACGATAGATTGCAGAACAAATCTTCCAACTTGTAAAAAACAAAATAAGTCACGTAAATGAAAACATTACTTGTAAATAATTCAAGTCGTTTTCAAAATAGTTTGTCAAGCCATTCCAGTCTTCAAATATATTATTTAATGTCTGCAAAATGTATAACAACATGATAAGTGGCACGGTGCACGAATCAGGTCAAAACGGACCTGTTGACATGATGCAAGGACAAAAATCACTTAAAATACAGGAATGGATATTTTTCAGAAAAATGATACCAAAGCTTCTCCACAGACCAGGGGCCTGGGAACAGGGGGGGCAGCGGGGGCACTTGCCCTCCCAACATCTGGACCGGGGGGGGGCGGCGCCCCCCCCCCCCCCAACTTTGGCGAGCAGAATTTTCCCTAAAAATGAGCTCTTTCAATTTTCTTCACAAAAAGTTATATATAATATGAATATTCTTATGTCACTTTCATTTTTATTTTTATTTTATAGCATGTCATAAGTATTATTATTATATGGCTTTGCCTTTATAGCAGCATCGTATACCTTTCTTTTCATTCCTTTTCCTTTTTCCATGAAATGTTCTATGCGATATAATGGAAAACTTTGGTAGCAGTACATTTGGGGGCAGTTGTCTGCTTGGTGCGTCGTCGTTAAAATGACGTACTGCAGTGGCGGAACTACGGTTGGGCAAAATGGGCAATTGCCCCCCCCCCCCCCCCCCCCACCCCTAACCGCCTGAAATCGCGCAAAATTGACACATTTCCTGCTATAGAAGAAAATCTAAGCAACTTTTACCATGGAAGGTTTGCTTTAACCCTCGCCCTACGGATGTCCCAAAACGACCCCCCTGATGTTTGTCTTGCATAACTTTTAGATGTACGGCGCATCATGCTGAAAACTTTAAGTAGCTACGTATACAACAATGATACGTGTGCTGTAAAAATTTCATTGAAATTGATTGAGAAATTTGGGAAATAATGATGTTTTGATGACGTCATGTTGGTGGAAAAAACGATAAGTGTTGGAACAATCGTAGAAAACAGAGTTTTAGAGCAAATTGGCAAACTCAATTAAGCAAAGATACAAAATTTCATTTTCTTTAAAATGCCAATCTCGGATTTTCGAAGTTTTGGTTTTTGTTCCCCAAAATGAACAAAAACTTCTTTTTTTTTAAAAAATTACCACAAAATCAAAATTTTCAAAAATGTTTTAAAAAATGGAATAAATGTGAGAGAAACCGAGTATGGAAAATACTCAAACCAATTTCAAAGAAATATCTATTGTTGACTGAGTGATGGCTCCTAAGTGTAAGAAATTCATGACGTCATTTTTTTAATAACTTTTTTGGACTTTTTTTTACCAGATACGAATAAATAATTACCTTTTCTGTATTTATGAAACAAAACTGGTCTAGGAATATGCCTTTTTATTTACGTTTATCAATTTCTCATTTTAAGGTTTTCTGACAGCAAAATCGCTTTTCTGGACGTGGTCGATCGAGGTCATTCACTGGACCTGGCAGGTCACTCGTTGATCTGAAACCTAAAAATCGCATACCTTTAGATTCCAAACATGACAGGCAACATGTTGGTTCTTACCGCGCTGCTCTATCTTGCTTGGTTTGGAAGTTAACAGGGGGTCTGTTTAGGACCCCGTAGGGTGAAGGTGAAAAAGTTTCCGTAGGGCGAGGGCTAAATCAGCTATCAATGCATAAGCAAGCTAAATCCGATGAGTTTTCAGAATTATGTGAGACTTTTTTGAATTTTTCCCCGCCCCCCAAACTCCCGTCCTGGATCCGCTGCTGCACTGACGGCGATAAATATCTGTTGCATTTTGTTTATAAGTTTATCCCACGTCTACGTTACGGATGTGGTCAAACTGGCGAGCGGCCCTCTAGCTGTCCTCGCTGTCTATGCCGACGGGGCAGCAATTGAAAGCAAGAGTTACGTATATGTCGTAGGTTACCGTGATACGGTGATGAAGAGGTCAGTGTAGCCCACACTGGTGGACCTCTTCAAGAGAAAACAAGTCAGGCGTCAGGTTCGAGTGTTTTATCAGACGACAGGCAGGTTTACAAAGGAAACGGGGGGTGGCATGACCACCACTTTTCTTTTTTTATAATTTTTATGTTAACCTGCGTCGTTCCGGGGGCGGGGCATTTAGACGGGCCCCCTAAGGGCGTCTAACCCCCCCCCCCCCCCAAGGTTTTTCGAGGATAGCGAAAAAACGGCGGCGCGCCGTTTTTGCCGTTTCAAAAACGGCGCACGGCGCACAGCGCCACCGTTTCAAAAACGGCACACGGCGCACAGCGACGCCGTTTCAGCCGCTGTTTTTGGCACACCTGTTCGGGCATCAATTATCCACATTGTGTGCAATTCTTGACCACGGGTCATCTCAGGTCAGGTCACGTGACCACACCTCCAAATAAGTTTGCGGTCGTACCACAGCCACAGTTTTTAACCGACCGGTTTCAAACTTACAGGATTTCATAAGGTCATAGGTACATACAATTCGAGTATCTACTATTTTGAATATCGGTGACCTAAGGTCGCCGGTCGAGTCAATTTCGAGACCTCCCATTATAAGTCAATGGGGAAATATTAAAATGTTTCCTATTCCGAGGATACGCATATCAGTCCAATTCCTTCAGCATCATGTTATCATATGCTAGTATTGATGATCCAGGTTCAATTTTTGTTCAGTGACCCCTACATGGTCAACCGAGGTCATCTGAGGTCACCAACACTTTTTGTGTCAATAACTCTCGATAAAATTAATATAATGAAGTGAAATCGGCATAAATATGTTTGTCTTGTCGAGACACGTCTCCCAATATGCAACATGAACCACTTGGGTCGCCACTTGACCTTGACCTGAGGTCAAAGTTCTAAGTTGATCTAAACTGGTCCAAATGAATGTGATTCGAAGCGCTTTGACGAGACGAACATGATGTCATCAAAATCATTGCCCATATCTTTATTAGGTAAACAGTTATTTTCTGAACGTTTTGCCAAAAAATAGCCCCTTTGACATTTGATGACCTCTGGAGCTAAAACTATTAGCCTGATATAAAATTAGATGACACGTTATGATTGAATATTTCAAGAGCTTTCGATCGTTTATTTTCGTTTGTTCCTAACTATCATAGTTCCCGAGATATTTGGGGGTTTCTGGAGCGATGTCCCCTAAAACTGGAAAATCTGACCTTTGATGACCTCTGGTGACCTCAATATTGACCTGAACCCCAAAATTAAGAAATAGTTTCAAAGTTATTTTTGATGAGATTTCGAACCGTGTTTTCGGTTTTCCAATGAGGAAAATTTGACAACGGAAAGGTGCACCAAGATTAGAAGTGAGAAGATGCCAAAACAAAATATTTGGTTTCGCCCCCCCCCCCCAACTTTAAAATCGTTCCCGGGCCCCTGCCACAGACTATACAACACTATGCCACGTTTTTTGTGCAAATCTGATCGCTATTGAATGAGTATATAAAACATCCCAGAAACATGCCAATAGTTACCTCTTTCTTACCTCCTCTCCTCACCAGTGCAGTGGCTCAGAAGGGGCCCCAGCAGCCAGCAGGTGAACAAAGCTATCAATTGATCAACTATGTTTTGACGTGAAATGTAGGTAGGTATCGAGGTATCTGAACAAACGTAAGGTAAACAAAATGTTATAACATCACCTAAAGGTGACGCAGATAATGAAACCCAAATACTGCACAACGCTGAATCGAATTACAAAAAGGGAGGCGAATGGTAGGTAACTATTTCAAATTAGGAGGTATTTTGGGAGGTAACTATTTTGGTAAATGCATGCCCATCCGCATTTAATGTGTTCAATTTCAGAACACTGCCGCAGACGGCTGATAAAGAGGGGGCAACATGACCATTGGCAGCGTTACGGCTAAGAGGAGGCACCAGCGGTGCCCAGGGGCGGATCTAGCCGTGCTTTTTTGGGGGGGGCGGCGGCAAATCCAGTGAGAGACGTATTTCCCAAAAGTTGTTGAGCGGGGGAGGGTAGCGGGCCGTCAGCCGTCAGCGATATGTTGTTGACCGGGGGGGGGGGGGGGTCGGCCCGTCAGCATATCGCATTTCGTCTAGTGTAAATTGGTTTGCTCAGGAGGTGGGTGGGGGTGGGGGGTGGCCCTCCCCGGTTTCGTCCCTGTACTGAACGATATTTTATATCAAACTGCTTCCACTTCACATCACAGCTGTTGTAATCAAGCGAAATCAATCCATTCTTATCTCCAACAGACGACTGAGAGAACCACACCTTTGACATCATAGAGGTGGTGGTGTCAGATTCAGAAAACCAGCGACTGCGTCAAATTACCATATTTAATTGGCAGCGCATCGATTGCTTCCATCTTATTTTTTATTCTTCTCGAAACAACGGATTGTTGCACTAAAGGGATGCAGCGTAATTCAATCACACAGTGAATACCGCAGGTCGCACTGATCAAGGGCGTCGCCGATAATTTTTTAGTGGAGGAGCTGAAATGACGAAAAAAATGTACCCCTATTTTGTATGCGTGTCTTTAGGCCTTTGCAGCATGTTTAATGTTGATTTCATGTTATAGTAGGCAGGGCTGCGGAGTCGATCGGTTTTCAGGTAACTCTGACTCCGACTCCGACCCTCCGGAGTCGACTCCGACTCCGAGATCGACTCCAACCTTTAATTAGCCGGAGCTATTGTTAACAGGTACAAGAAGTAGCTACCAAGACATCCATCTTTTCAAGATTGGAGATAATTTAATGGAAAATATAGTAGTTCAATTAAATGGATAGACATGTCTAACTTTCTTTTTTAGCTAGCTTTCGATTCTATAAATTAGGAAGCCCAAAAATTAAATTTGTCAAGTCCTATAACAACCCTACTATCCCCATGAATATTAAGCAATAATTAAATTATATAGTTAATAACTGACGTGAAATGTAGGTAAAAAAATGTTTGTATGCTACGGCTGGGAGGAGGATAGAGACGGTGCATGAGCCTGCAAAATTACGTTTGTTTCAGCTCTTCAAGTCTCATAGGTTCGGAGCACTAAATTCAATCGTGAAGGACGACATAAAGGCGTGATTTGCGTGTGTGGAGCGATTAACTTTGCACGCGCCACGCGCTGGTCGCCGAACCACATTGAATACGCCAGCCCGTGAATTGCTCTACACGCCTGCGTTTGTCACATGCCGATCGGACTGATGGTTGTCAAGACATGGACCTGGGATGGCATCGTGTTTCGCGCTTTTCAGCATTTTTCACACATTTTGCTCCGGTTTTTCCACGTGTTGAGTCAATAGGGAAAAAGTCGTATTTGCAGCTCGTGCCACGTGCGCCACGAACGTCCCACCTAAGATTTTCCAAGTCACCGCACACCGTTGGACGGGGCCGCGTGTCGTGCCAAAATTTATCCCGCCTGCGACGCACCGTCTGGCCTGCACGTCGTCGCAACGACGACACGACTGATGTTGGCGGACAGAAAGACAGACGGATTCTATTCTTTTAATAATAGGGCAGGGCCTTTTAGTAATAGGGCTTTTAGGGCAGGGCCAGCTGATTGCCAGCTGGTCGGTCGCTCTTTGGAGTGCTCCGTAGTTGGAATTTCTTTTAAAGTGGTTTTGACCTCGTAGTAGTATTTTGCCGTGATGTATATAATAGTTGAGAAGACAAGAAGCCGCTGTGAAGAATTTGGAATTTTCTCAATAAGGATTGAAGAGATATGAGTCTTGAAAGGTAATGGAAATATCTGGAAGAAACTTTAAAATGAGTGTGACAAATTTGACGCGCTAAGCACGACCAAGGCCATAGCACGACTGCCTGCGAGAACTCTATTTGAAAAATTTGCAAGAACGTGAAGTTGTCACTTACGCACTCGGAGAAAAATGAATATCTTGCATGTACCCAACGCCACCCCCAATTCGAAGAATGTGGCGTGGAGGTTCGTTAATTGAAACAAAATATGGCAAAAATGTTTGGAAGCAATTTGTGTGACTGAATGATAGTGTGATGATTGAGTTTGATAGTCTCAAGATCACGTTGTTTGTCATAGGCCGCAAGGAAAGCCACTGTAATTAAGAATCCAACAAGAATTTTGGACGTATTTAAAGTTCAATTTGCCATTCCTTTTCGTTTTGTCTACCGTAAGTTTGCTTATTTGTATGTTTGCTTAACATGAATTATTCTGAAGATCACTTCTCACCTGTCTTGCATAATGGAACTGGAAACGGGCCAGGAACAGAGCACGCAGTGCCCCCAGTGTGCAACAACCAACACAAGGAAGAGACGGGTCCAAAGCAGCCTCTGTGATCAAACGTGGCATCTGACATGCGTTCGTCTGACACGGGCACAGGCTGAGGCTTGGAATGGTGGTGTCCCTCGTGCACCTCAAACTCCACCAAATCTACCACGATTAACGCATCAGAGCCAGACAATGCACAGAGCGATTATTGCATGAACAATCCAGCATTGGCGAGATCACTGGCCAATCTAAAATCTACGGGTCACATCATCCACAGAATCCCCAAAGGCGTCAGGATAGCAGCTGCATATGCTCTGACTTCTCTCATTGAGAGGGCTCTGGATGACCGTTCTAAATATGCCTGGACAACGCCGCTACATTTCCCGCGCATCGGTCTCGCAGTGCCAAAACGAGACACGGGAGACGCTACCACGTCTCTGACCACCAAGATCAAACACCAGATATCCGCCTTCATGGAAAAGGAAGACGGCACACTTTCCTTTGAGACAAAGGCACCAGACTCTCCTCGGGAAACACAACAGGAGCGAAAGAGAGCGTCAGATGTTGATCGGCTAAAGCGGAATGTTTCCGCCAAACTAGCAGATCACGACGTCAGCGGAGCGATCCGTATCTTATCATCCAGTGACAAGATTGCTCCGCATTCTGACGATGTTGTGGATGCTCTGGCGCGAAAACATCCACCCGCTCCTCATGACCTCAGCCTTCCGGAAGCACATGCCATCTCTACTCAGTCCAGCGTAGCAACGGAGGCAGAGGTTACCGCTGCTATCGCGTCCTTCAACACCGGCTCTAGTGCTGGCCTCGATGGTCTACGGCCAGCTCACCTCAAGGACCTCACTAGCCGATCTGCCGGCGGAGCGGGGGCACGACTGGTGACCGCGCTGACTGCGCTCACCAACACCGTGCTGAGGGGAGAAATCCCGTCACGTGCCCGCGATGCATTCTTCGGCGCGTCGCTAACAGCTCTGAATAAGACTGATGGAGGTGTCAGGCCGATTGCTGTCGGCTCAGTCTTTCGTCGCCTGGCAGCTAAGGTAGCCATCAAGCCCCTGAGTGCTGCGGTCGGCCAGAAGCTTCGCCCAATCCAGTTAGGATTTGGCACTGCGGGCGGTTGTGAGGCGGCTGCTCACGCTTCGCGGATGTTCATCGAGAACATGACAGAAGGAGAAGTGACAGTAAAGGTTGACATGCGGAATGCCTTTAACACACTGCGAAGGGATCACTTCTTAAAAGTCATCAAAGAGCGCCTTCCCTCTATCTATCCTCTTCTCTGGCAAGCGTACTCCCAGCCGACACCACTTTTCCTCGGCACAAATGAGCTAGTCTTTGCGACAGGTCTACAGCAGGGCGACCCGTGCGGACCTGCTGTCTTTGCGCTGACGGTGCATCCAATTGCTAGCAGTTTTTAGCAGCAGAATTTCGTAGTGATATCGGCCACCGAATGCGCTGTTTGTGGCCG
>JAXIVJ010016516.1:0-5000 GCA_036785665.1 Chirona hameri | reverse complement strand
CCCACACCCACACCCACACCCCCACCCACGCACGCCCGCCCACGCCCACCCACGCCCACACCACGCCCACCCACGCCAAACCCACGCCCACCCACGCCCACACACACACACGCCACACACCGCCCACACACACACACACGCCCACACACACACACGCCCACACACACACACGCCCACACACACACACGCCCACACACACACACACGCCCACACACACACACGCCACACACACACACGCCCACACACACACACGCCCACACACACACACACGCCCACACACACACACGCCCACACACACACACACGCCCACACACACACACGCCCACACACACACACGCCCCACACACAACACGCCCACACACACACACGCCCACACACACAATCGCCCACACACACACGCCCACACACACACGCCCACACACACACGCCCCCACACACACACGCCCACACGCACACGCCCACACGCCCACCCGCCCACACGCACACGCCCACACGCATACGCCGACACGCACACGCCGACACGCACACGCCCCCACGCACACGCCCCCACGCACACGCCCCCACGCACACGCCCCCACGCACACGCCCCCACGCACACGCCCCCACACACACGCCCCCACGCACACGCCCCCACGCACACGCCCCCACGCACTACGCCCCCACGCACACGTCCCCACGCACACGCCCCCACGCACACGCCCCCAACGCACACGCCCCCACGCACACGCCCCCACGCACACGCCCCCACGCACACGCCCCCCACGCACACGCCCCCACGCACACGCCCCCACGCACACGCCCCCACGCACACGCCCCCACGCACACGCCCCACGCACACAGCCCCCACGCACACGCCCCCACGACACGCCCCACGCACACGCCCCCACGCACACGCCCCCACGCACACGGCCCCCACGCACACGCCCCCACGCCACACGCCCCCACGCACACGCCCCCCACGCACACGCCCCCACGCACACGCCCCCACGCACACGCCCCCACGCACACGCCCCCACGCACACGCCCCCACGCACACGCCCCACGCACACGCCCCACGCACACGCCCCCACGCACACGCCCCCACGGCACACGCCCCCACGCACACGCCCCCACGCACAACGCCCCCACGCACACGCCCCCACGCACACGCCCCCACGCACACGCCCCCACAGCACACGCCCCACGCACACGCCCCCACGCACACGCCCCCACGCACACGCCCACACGCACACGCCCACACACGCGCCCACGCCCACACACGCGCCCACGCGCCCACGCGCCCACGCGCCCACGCGCCCACGCGCACACGCGCACACGCGCGCACGCGCACACGCGCACTACGCGCACACAAACACACACACACACACACACACACACACACACACACACACACACACACACACACATGTACACACAGGGGCGTCGCCGCGGATTTTTGAGTGAGGTGGACGAAGTGCCGAATGAACCATCAGTACGGTTCGCGACAATGTAAAGGAAAATCCGTTTTTATTTTATAACTTTTTACTTAGGAAACGCATTTTAAATTCTATCAGCTTAAAAAAACTATAACAGGTGAAACTTATAGAGCTTAGCGCTTGTACGATGAACATACGTGTGATAATTTAACTGCTTTTACTGTTTTATTGTTTGATAAAAAAGGCTTGTGGCCAAAATATTACTACATGATCATAACGTTTTGATAACATTGGATTTTTCATATTTTCGAGAAAAGAGTCATGATATTTCGTTTGTTAACAATTATAACAGGTGATAGATAAACACAAAAACTTCTTTGGAAATCTTCATGGTATATTGTTCAAACGACTATATTCGATAGGACCTGCCAAGCGATTCACTCATCGCTGTTTGGGATACATATTCTAGTGATTCGTGTTCCATAGAAAGCAATTGCATACTAATTATAAGAAGTGGCAACCACCTGTCCGTCTGTTCGTTCGGATGTCATCCGATTGCTTATTAACTCCGCGCACCTTGCCAGTAAAAACCGAGACATTTGGCATGTAGTGGGGATGCATGTGGAGTTGCACTATCGTAGGCAAATTTTGCGTCGATCCATGATCACAATAGACTGCAATTATAATTATTTTTAATATGCCGTGAATATCACAACTTCTTTGCGCCTTCCGGCTGCCACTGGACTGGCTTTTTGCTTTCGGGAGACACTGGCTCGGTGGTCATGGGGTCAGGGTCCAGGGGTTTGATAGATATTTAGGAGGTCGATGGTGCGATACAAAGTCACTGGTGTGTTTTTTCTTCTATCTTCTTCATAAGCTCAGCACATCTCACAGTTCTGCGTGCTGCTGGCCGGGGGACGGGTTCCCCGTAACTGTACAGGAGGACGGATCGTCCCGGAACCGGTGACTGCCGCTGGTTCGTTGTGCGGGTAGTCGTGTGTGGACGGCTGCCGAAACGGATGCGAATGAAGTAGCGCATGTACTTGGAGTAAATGGAAACTACCTCGGTTTGTAAACTTTGAACGCATTTTGGCAGAACTTGAACCAAATGGCTTCCATATTTAATTCGATACATTTAGTCCGAAGGTTTTGAATGGATACATTTCCTAGGTTTGAGGCCAGTTTTGAGACCAGTTTCAATCTTGATTACCGAGCGGAGCGAGGTCTTCCGTCAACTAGGGGAAAAATATAAGTATGAGCGGCCCGACCGTAGCAATGGTTTTCAGGAAGCATATTCTTGCAGCTATTGACTATTCGTCGAAATGACTGAAAACTAGCACACAAAAACGTTCATGTCGTAAAACTATCCGCCGGTGTTTCCTTTCAGCAAGCACAAAGTGTGCCTTAACAACAAAAGGGCGCATTAACGCCATAATATGCAAATTTTTCTGCTACTGAAATTCCATTTAAATTCCTGTCAACTTCCTTCAAGAAAGTAAAAATAGAATCCTGATCCTTTCCATTCTTCCATTGCACTGATACTTTTTCCAAATGCTTTTATGATATTGAAAACTCCAATATTTCCCAACAAAGTATGGATGTATGTCTCCAAAACTGGGGGGATAATCCCCCCAGTCTGACGACGGGGGGGACGGGGGACGGTGCCCCCCCCCCCTCCTACGGCGACGCCCTTGGATGTACTCATGGACGTCACGCTATTCGCTGCCTTGGCTGAATTGTATGTAAGGCCTTGTAATGAATGGTAAATGAATGGATGAACTCGACATTCAATCATAGCAAAAGCCAATCTTGTGTACCAACTTTTAGCTGCTACATCATAATTGTATTTTCTACAAAGGTAATTAAGTACCCTACATCTTTAAGTACAAAGACAGGATTAAACGACATATGGTTAAAAATTACATGTAATTTGAGCTAAGAATAAATTAAGTTTCATATCCTTTGGAACGAATTCAGGAGAGACAAAATCAAGCCAGTCTGCTTTCTTCCCCCCCCCCCTGATTTTTTAGCTGGGGGGAGGCGCGTCCCCCCCCCCCCCCTATGGCGAGCAAAATAAATCTAGGGATACGCAGGCGTTAAGAAAACTCGTTACACATGGAAGAAATTCGACAAAAATATCCGTTTTTCACAGCAGCGACACGTGCAAACCGGTATATGCCAGAGCACAGGCGACCTGATCCGTCTAGGCGGAGGCGACAGGTGAAAGCATGACAGGAGCTGGGGACTGTCAAGTCGGCCGTGAAAAACGTTGTGTATGAACGTTGTGTATGATCATGCTGCATGCAACGAGATTTTATGGAGGAAACCTTGAAATGCTGCAGTAAGTGATCGTAAGCTAAGTTAAAAGAGCTCTGGTCAGATGAACGCGCGAGCCAAATAAAAAAGGAATGCTGAATGCGTTCCAGCCGTTTAAGATGAGCCACAGCCGCTCCCGACCAGGACCACGCTCCCGTATTCGACAATGGAACGGACATGAGCGTTGAAAGCACACAACATGACCTTGTGATCGAGCTTTACATGGCGACGGGGAGCTGGCAGCTGCATGCTGCGGATAAGCAGTCCAAGACATACGTTTGGCCTTTGCGACTGTGGCGTCCACATGAGAAGCGAAGTTCAACTTTGAGTCTAAGATGACTCCCAAGTCGCGCACTTGTGCGTGACGCTCTATTGTAACACCATCCATTGTGTAGGCCGCAAGACAGGCGAGATGCGCAAGGTGAACGATATTACGTGGCACTTGGCCGGGTTCAAACTAAGTCCCCACACACGTGACCAATGTACAGTCGATGTCAGAATGAAGTGCATGAACATCGTCCTCACAGCGGACCGGCGTATACAGCTAACGTCATCAGCATACATTGTGCACCCACTTTTTATGTGGAGTGGTATACCGCGGTAACACAGATAAATAACAGGGGCCGCAGATACTACCTTCTGGGACGCCCGATAACACTGGAGGTCTACGGTGAGTGTTTCCCGTTTACAACCACTCGCTGACTACGGTTTAGCAGGTATGAGCGAAGCCACGAGTATGCGCGGTCTTTGACGTTGGTTTCACGTCATGTCACGTCACGTTTTGTGGCTAAAAGGTACCCCCCCCCCCCCATTTTTAACTGCGGATTGGGGCGGTGACCTTATTTTGGTATTCGAGCTTAAGAAATTCACTTTTCAAATTCACACAATTGATTTTGTTGATTTTTTCCTTCCGAAAAAAAATCAGTTTGTTATTATTTTTGGGGGTCAAAAACACAAACTTTCGCGAATCCGAGACAGCCATTTTGAGAGAAATCCATTGCTTTTCAAGTTTTTTTGTGTTGTGCAATTGCTTTAAATCTCTATTTTCTACGATTGTTCAAATATTTAGCATTTTTCCACCAAAATCGCATGACATGACGTCAACGTCATTATCCCCAAAATACTACATCAATTTCATTGGAATTTGGTGATAAGACGTATAATTGGTGCAGCATAAGGTACTGAAAGTTTGACGTTAATATTTATCATAGTTTTCAAGTGTCACCCGGGGCTGTTTGAATTGCATCAGGTGCGCTGTTTTGTCTATCA
>JAXIVJ010016515.1:0-28604 GCA_036785665.1 Chirona hameri | reverse complement strand
TAACCCTTACCAGGAAGAATTTCCTCGCTTCCTACAAGAGGGGTCATTCTGAAGAGAGGATTTGACTTGCATTGACTTCCACCGTGAACGGAGTCGTACCTATCTGAAGTCCACTCGCCTTCTTTGAAGCCTACAATGAAGTTTACAGCGCAAAACACCGTCGCCGCAAGCCGACTTGCACCGGCTCAGTAGCGGACCATCAGCCAGCCTGCCTCTGGTCACTGATCAGTGACCAGAGGGAGGCTGTCACTGATCGGTGATCACCTGTCACTGATCGGTGATCACATATCACTGATCGGTTATCCCCTGTCACTGATCGGTGATCCACTGTCACTGATTGGTGATCACCTGTCACTGATCGGTGATCACCTGTCACTGATCGGTGATCACCTGTCACTTATCGGTGATCACATGTAACTGATCGGTGATCACCTGTCACTTATCGGTGATCCACTGTCACTGATCGGTGATCACCTGTCACTGATCGGTGATCACCTGCCACTGATCGGTGATCACCTGTCACTTATCGGTGATCACCTGTCACTGATCGGTGATCACATGTCACTGATCGGTGATCCACTGTCACTGATCGGTGATCCACTGTCACTGATCGGTGATCACCTGTCACTGATTGGTGATCACCTGTCACTGATCGGTGATCACCTGTCACTGATTGGTGATCACCTGTCACTGATCGGTCATCAGGGATTACAGGGCGTGGCTCCTCACACGCTCGAGTATCAGCAGAAAGATCAGTAGCAGGATCACGACAGGAGGATCACGACAGGATCACGGCAACCGGCAACGGAAACGGCTTTTAGAAGCGGCGATTGGGACGCAGACCATCGTTATATTTGCTAGCTTTTAGTTCATTAGTGTTGTGTAGGACTTGACTATGGTATACCTCTGTAAACTAACAATCCCTGATTTTAGATTGAAAACTAAACAAGTGATCTCGGGCCTCGGCTCACAGGTCTAGCGCATAGCAACCACGGAAGTGAACGACTACAACGGCTGGTGTAGTTGACACCTAACAATCATCAATGTTACACAAACAAAAACAGCGTTTCTTTTCCCTCAATGAGAAACAATTCAACGTTTTAGACCATGTTAATTCCGGGGTGAGTATGCTATATTGCGCTGTTTAAATATTGCCTGTAGACTACTGGCTGGACAGGCGATTGACTTGACGTGACGCTGACGGTTGTCACTGGAGATCAGCCGACATGGGCCAAAGGCTGAAACACAGCGCATTTGGCGTCTCGCAGGTACATCGCGTCTCGCAGGCAATCGCGTCCCGCGTCTGGGCCGTCGCGCTTGAAAATCTAGTCTCGCACGAAAATCGTGCGGAAAAGTTGACCTAGAGTTAACTCCCCGGCATGCGAGATAGATGCCGCCGCAACACCCGCGATTCGAGGGCAAGAAGATCTTGCCGCGACTTCGCAGCGGAGCTGTGAGATGCGAGACGAGACGCGAGCGGGAAGTGTTACGTGTATTTCAATGGGAATTGCGAGACACGATTTACATGCGAGAGAGCTGTGTTTCGGAATTGGCTGGGGGGTGTCCCCCCTGACGAACTTTCGCAATAGCTCAAAAACTAATCACGCTATCGACGTGAAACTTCAGGTACCTTCTCATACATCAATTATACATCTTCTGGAATAAAAAATGAAGACATTTCGTCGATTTTTCCCCCGAAGTATAGCGAATTTAGTGTGACATCACTACACACGAGTTTGACACAAAAATCAGCTAAACTTTAGCAGGCCTTTCAAATGCCATATTTGAAGTAAAATGCAATCAAAAACGCCAAAAGATATCAAGTAGCAAGGGCTACAAAATGTCTATCTTGGATGTTTGGGAATTTGTTTTTTGACGCCCAAAAATTCAACAGCAAAAATTAAATGCCCTCAAAATAAACATTTTCAAATATTTTCAAAAACCGAAAGATATGATAAAGAACCGCATGTGAAAAATACCCAAACCAATTTAAAAAAGCAATATATTTATTTTTTACTGACTTATCGCTCTCTAAGTAGAGTAACTCATGACGTCATATTTTGAATTTGCGTTTTGGGTATTTTAGTGACCAGATACAAACAAATACATGTCAGCACTGTATTTCTGAGACAAAATGGTCTAGACACATGCCTTTTCTATTCAAATTTATCAATTTTAAATTTTTATCTTGTGCGACCTGACCTTGACCTTATAGGTCAGGTTGTGAAAATGAGTGCTACTATCGAATTATACGTATAAAATAACCGATACAATATGTGTCGCATGACTTTCGTAGACCTGTGACCTTTTGTGACCTGACCTTCACCTTGACCTTTGCTTACAATTTCACTTTTGCTTATGCGGAATATGTATTATAGCTTTGAGAGCACTTTGTGAGATAATAGTCGCAATCTAAGGCTTGGGCTGGAAAGCATGGCCCACAAACTCAAATATCTCAATTTTCCCTATGATCTGACCGTGACCTGACATATGACCTTATTTTGACAATTTCGTATATGCCTTGGCTGCGTCTCATTGAGAGATTTCGATTGCCGCATTGCGCCTCTCGCTGCGGTTATTGGTTCAGAAGATAGCCAGGGGGCGACCCCCCCCCCCCCCCAGCCCCATGACGTTCGGCTGAGACCCCAGCCAATGCCGGGTTAAAAGGAATGTTTCACCTTTCTGGAAGTTTTCAAATATACGCCGGTTGTAGTGAAAAATATTGAAGTGCTGTTGAAAACGATGGTGATATTATTCCCCTCGAAAACCTCACTTAACTTCTAAAAATTAAGTTTTCAATATTTGATTTGATGACGTCATATTGAGCTATAGACCGCCGCTACTTGGCTGACAAAGTGGGATTGGCTGAAAAAGTGGCTGTCAGCCAATCAGTTGCTGCACCAGCCTGGAGTCATTTTGCAAATGGTAAATTAAATTGCTCAAAAACGGTTGAGTTTTGGGAAAAATTACCTTAGTAATTTATACATTTAAATAACGGCCCAAGATATGGGAGTAAAAGTAATACAAAGGTGAAACATTCCCTTTAAGAAGGGTGAGCGCAGAGGTCTATAAATGGCCAGATTTGTCGCTCACGACGAATCTAGGGCAATTTATGTCGCACAATGAAAACTCCCCGGTAAGCATTGTTGCCACATATCAAGCAAAATACTTTCCGTTAGACGCCTGGATGCGCGTTTCACGAGGGAAGCCGTGTCACGCCGCTTGGCGTGGGTAATAGCGGAGACCTTAGACGCAGATGCAATTGAGAACTTTATATCCGAGGCCAGGGTACCCCAAGTCATCAATTTTGTTTTCTTCTGAAAACTTTCCCGTTTTGTTCTCAAAGAATGGACGCACAACCAAGTGTAGCGAAGAAGGTCCACTCTCTTGCTCTGTTCGGCCGGGTTCTGATCCTCCGACAACGGCATAAATTCCCCAAAGCCCAATATTTGTCGCTTCACTGACAAAAATCTGTCGCCAACGCTCGCTACCAAGTTACCGGAAAAATAGACCTCTGGGTGAGCGGCCCTGCGTAGGGTCGGGATCCAGCATGTCCACCTGTGCTCCAGCGCAGGATAACATGAATCGTCCACACATTGTAACTCGTTACGACGCGACACTGTCCACCCAGCCGAGTCCCCGCTGACCCCGCTGCCGCCGCCTCCCTTCGCAGTACCAGCCGCCGCCACAGGCGGCGGCGGCAGCTGGCGGGACCGGGGCGGGGCGGGGGCGGCGTCCGATGACGGCCTGAGGGCGGCATTATGCCGGCCCTGCGTATATCGTGCCGTCATCAGCGAGTCAGCTGCAGCCGGCAGCCGGCGGCGGCAGCGGCGACACTGTCACTCACACTGACGAGTGACGACCCCGGCCGGCTGGAGGACAGATCAGCTAGCGAGAGACAGACGGTCATATGGCTGATGTTGGCTGATGTTGTATTTGTTGTATTATTGCCTGCTGGCTGATGATAGCCGCCATTAGTTGTTGTTGACTGCTGGCTGTTATCTGCCGTTGTCTGTTGTCTTCTGGTAGCTACTGTTGTCTGATGTTGCCTGATGTTGTCTGATGTTGTCTGATGTGTTGGCTGCTGCTGGCTGCTGCTGGCTGCTGCTGGCTGCTGCTGGCTGCTGCTGGCTGCTGCTGGCTGCTGCTGGCTGCTGCTGGCTGCTGCTGGCTGCTGCTGGCTGCTGCTGGCTGCTGCTGACTGCTGTTGGTTGATGCCTGTTGTCTGCCGTTGGCGATCCACTTGCTGTTGCTCGTGTGTACCAGGCGCCGCCGCCCAGCACAACGCTAAATGGAACGTCTTCTTGTTGATCTGCTGGCCTGCTGGGTGACTTTGAGACATGCAAGGCTTAGCTCAACTATTCAAACAGCCCTCAGCAGATGAAAGAGGCTATTACAATATTACTTTGCAGAAACCAGCAGTTATGCTAAGCCGGCACACTATTTGCCTCGTCAACTAAAGATGAAACCGTAGATTCGCGGTAAATGACATCGTTAATGCGCTTAATTTAGCTACGCATCATTAATATTTGCGTCCTGGTACAAAATCGGGCTTACCAAACGGATCAGCTGTGCTGCGGTCCAATTGTCAGAATATCACGGCTTTGATCCGGCCGACCCGTGTTGGTAGGAGTTCCCGGGCCGCTGACATAGCAGCAGCGTGCCATCATCATACTAATCACCACCCACCGGTGTCAACTCAGTGGCAATGTGGACGGCGGCAGCAGCAGCAGCAGTACAGCATACTCAGTGGCAATGTGGACGGCGGCAGCAGCAGCAGCAGTACAGCATACTTAGTGGCAATGTGGACGGCGGCAGCAGCAGCAGCAGTACAGCATACTCAGTGGCAATGTGGACGGCGGCGGCAGCAGCAGCAGTACAGCATACTTAGTGGCAATGTGGACGGCGGCAGCAGCATCAGCAGTACAGCATACTTAGTGGCAATGTGGACGGCGGCAGCAGCAGCAGCAGTACAGCATACTTAGTGGCAATGTGGACGGCGGCAGCAGCAGCAGCAGTACAGCATACTCAGTGGCAATGTGGACGGCGGCAGCAGCAGCAGCAGCAGTGCAGCATACTTAGTGGCAATGTGGACGGCGGCAGCAGTAGCAGCAGCACAGCATACTCAGTGGCAATGTGGACGGCAGCAGCAGCAGCAGTACAGCATACTCAGTGGCAATGTGGACGGCGGCGGCAGCAGCAGCAGCAGCACATCATACTTAGTGGCAATGTGGACGGCGGCAGCAGCAGCAGCAGTACAGCATACTCAGTGGCAATGTGGACGGCGGCGGCAGCAGCAGCAGTACAGCATACTTAGTGGCAATGTGGACGGCGGCAGCAGCAGCAGCAGTACAGCATACTTAGTGGCAATGTGGACGGCGGCGGCAGCAGCAGCAGTACAGCATACTTAGTGGCAATGTGGGCGGCGGCGGCAGCAGCAGCAGCAGTACAGCATACTTAGTGGCAATGTGGACGGCGGCGGCAGCAGCAGCAGCAGTACAGCATACTTAGTGGCGATGTGGACGGCGGCGGCAGCAGCAGCGGCGGTACAGCATACTCAGTGGCAATGTGGACGGCGGCAGCAGCAGCAGCAGTACAGCATACTTAGTGGCAATGTGGACGGCGGCGGCAGCAGCAGCAGCAGTACAGCATACTCAGTGGCAATGTGGACGGCGGCGGCGGCAGCAGCAGCAGTACAGCATACTCAGTGGCAATGTGGACGGCGGCGGCAGCAGCAGCAGTACAGCATACTTAGTGGCAATGTGGACGGCGGCGGCAGCCGCAGCAGCAGTACAGCATACTCAGTGGCAATGTGGACGGCGGCAGCAGCAGCAGCAGTACAGCATACTTAGTGGCAATGTGGACGGCGGCAGCAGCAGCAGCAGTACAGCATACTCAGTGGCAATGTGGACGGCGGCGGCAGCAGCAGCAGCAGTACAGCATACTCAGTGGCAATGTGGACGGCGGCGGCAGCAGCAGCAGCAGCAGTACAGCATACTCAGTGGCAATGTGGACGGCGGCAGCAGCATCAGCAGTACAGCATACTTAGTGACAATGTGGACGGCGGCGGCAGCAGCAGCAGTACAGCATACTCAGTGACAATGTGGACGGCGGCGGCAGCAGCAGCAGTACAACATACTCAGTGGCAATGTGGACGGCGGCGGCAGCAGCAGCAGCAGTACAGCATACTCAGTGGCAATGTGGAGGGCGGCGGCAGCAGCAGCAGCAGTACAGCATACTCAGTGGCAATGTGGACGGCGGCAGCAGCAGCAGCAGCAGTACAGCATACTTAGTGGCAATGTGGACGGCGGCAGCAGCAGCAGTACAGCATACTCAGTGGCAATGTGGACGGCGGCGGCAGCAGCAGCAGCACAGCATACTCAGTGGCAATGTGGACGGCGGCAGCAGCAGCAGCAGGACAGCATACTTAGTGGCAATGTGGACGGCAGCAGCAGCAGCAGCAGTGCAGCATACTTAGTGGCAATGTGGACGGCAGCAGCAGCAGCAGTACATCATACTTAGTGGCAATGTGGACGGCGGCAGCAGCAGCAGCAGTACAGCATACTTAGTGGAAATGTGGACGGCAGCAGCAGCAACAGTACAGCATACTTAGTGGCAATGTGGACGGCAGCAGCAGCAGCAGTACAGCAGACTGTGGACGGCGGCAGCAGCAGCAGTACAGCGACTTCAGCTAATAGCACGCTTCCTGGACAGGCAGAGGTTCGATAGTGCGGCAGTGATGTATACAACAATCTGATACAACTTGCCTGTAATATAAGCAACTATAGGGGCAGCAGCGCTTGGTGCAGCCAGCTATTGTTTACGATATGTTCTTTAGCCAACACAAAAGCTATATTTATATTCCACGCATATATGGAGATCTACAATCCAGCTTTGGAGCTTCCTTGCTGCAATGAGACAGGTGTCACGTGCTGTACTGCGTCTCAGTGACTGTGCTCCGTCTCAGTGACTGTGCTCCGTCCCAGTGACTGTGCTCCGCTCAGTGACTGTGCTGCGTCTCAGTGACTGTGCTCCGTCCCAGTGACTGTGCTCCGTCTCAGTGACTGTGCTGCGTCTCAGTGACTGTGCTCCGTCTCAGTGACTGTGCTCCGCTCAGTGACTGTGCTCCGTCTCAGTGACTGTGCTCCGTCTCAGTGACTGTGCTCCGTCTCAGTGACTGTGCTCCGTCTCAGTGACTGTGCTCCGCTCAGTGACTGTGCTCCGTATCAGTGACTGTGCTCCGTCTCAGTGATTGTGCTCCGTCTCAGTGACTGTGCTCCGTCTCAGTGACTGTGCTCCGTCTCAGTGACTGTGCTCCGTCTCAGTGACTGTGCTGCGTCTCAGTGACTGTGCTCCGTCCCAGTGACTGTGCTCCGCTCAGTGACTGTGCTGCGTCTCAGTGACTGTGCTCCGTCCCAGTGACTGTGCTCCGCTCAGTGACTGTGCTGCGTCTCAGTGACTGTGCTGCGTCTCAGTGACTGTGCTCTGTCTCAGTGACTGTGCTCCGTCTCAGTGACTGTGCTCCGTCTCAGTGACTGTGCTCCGTCTCAGTGACTGTGCTGCGTCTCAGTGACTGTGCTCCGTCCCAGTGACTGTGCTCCGTCTCAGTGACTGTGCTCCGTCTCAGTGACTGTGCTGCGTCTCAGTGACTGTGCTCCGTCTCAGTGACTGTGCTCCGTCCCAGTGACTGTGCTGCGTCTCAGTGACTGTGCTGCGTCTCAGTGACTGTGCTGCGTCTCAGTGACTGTGCTGCGTCTCAGTGACTGTGCTCCGTCCCAGTGACTGTGCTGCGTCTCAGTGACTGTGCTCCGTCTCAGTGACTGTGCTCCGTATCAGTGACTGTGCTCCGTCTCAGTGACTGTGCTCCGTCTCAGTGACTGTGCTGCGTCTCAGTGACTGTGCTCCGTCTCAGTGACTGTGCTCCGTCTCAGTGACTGTGCTCCGTCTCAGTGACTGTGCTCCGTCTCAGTGACTGTGCTCCGTCTCAGTGACTGTGCTGCGTTAGTCGGACATGTCTCTAGTATCCGAGGTAGGAGCACCCAGTCTGCCTGTACGAAAAGAGCTCCCTTGCCCGTACAACTGCTCTCGTGTTCAGGCTGGCTGGACTCTGGCATCGTCTTAGAACTTCATAGGTGATGCTCTATTTAGCCGGTCCGATCTACGGGCTACATAATGCCAAATTTTACAGTAATAAACAAGCCCCAGAGAATCGCAGCAGATGAGGTCCCCGAGACAGTGGGTAATCTGTGGACCGAGATCAGTGCCCGACAGTACCCGCCCCGGCTCTGTCAAACCAACCAACGACGACGAGAATCGACGGCGCCGACACAGTAAAAATGGTGGTAAAATGGCGGCCGATGGCGGCTAAAAATGGCCCGCTGATCTGACGGTCGATAGGGTTAGAGGGACGCGGCGGCCGGCCGGCACCGCCGGATGACGTCCTACGTGACGTCACAGGTCAGGGCAGCTCCAGCCCCTCCACTGCGTCCCCAACCCCACATTGTATAGCTCTGCCCGCCCCCCACGACCCCGGACCGAGACTGTCCCGGCCATGACTCAGAGTGCCACTGATTACCCCACCACAGTAATGAGCGGTGGATTTTGTGCGTGCAGGCGGTAATATACGACTGGCAGCTGTTTTATACCTGGTGGCTGTGTCTGGATCGAGGTAATGGGGCTGAAAATATGGATGATTCCCGATGCATGCGACTGCCCAGATCACGAATTTCCTTTTCGTAGATGAGGTAAACCCATTAACGTCGCTCGTTTGAACAACACGGATTCTAATATCTTTCCGTAAATATATGAGACCTATCAGTCGCATTGACAGGACTCGTGACTTTCGTGCGACATTAATATCTGCCATGTGAGCGTCATGTTCGGTAACCATTCGTGGGGGTGGACTGGGCGCCACCGTCTCTCGGTCCAGAGGGAGTGGACTGGGCACTGCCGTCTCTCGGTCCAGAGGGAGTGGACTGGGCACTGCCGTCTCTCGGTCCAGAGGGAGTGGACTGGGCGTCACCGTCTCTCGGTCCAGAGGGAGTGGACTGGGCACTGCCGTCTCTCGGTCCAGAGGGAGTGAACTGGGCACTGCCGTCTCTCGGTCCAGAGGGAGTGGACTGGGTACTGCCGTCTCTCGGTCCAGAGGGAGTGGACTGGGCGCCACCGTCTCTCGGTCCAGAGGGAGTGGACTGGGCGCCGCCGTCTCTCGGTCCAGAGGGAGTGGGCTGGGTACTGCCGTCTCTCGGTCCAGAGGGGGTGGACTGGGCGCCACCGTCTCTAGGTCCAGAGGGAGTGGACTGGGCACTGCCGTCTCTCGGTCCAGAGGGAGTGGACTGGGTGCCGCCGTCTCTCGGTCCAGAGGGAGTGGACTGGGCGCCACCGTCTCTCGGTCCAGAGGGAGTGGACTGGGTACTGCCGTCTCTCGGTCCAGAGATGCTGGTCAGTACCCCAAGGACCAAGAAAACCCAATGGCCTGAGCCATGTTGAACGGCACGAAGAGAATAGAGCAGCACCTTGAGTCATATGACCAATTGAGTCCAATCCCCAGAACTGGGACCAGGACCATTCTTAGTCTGGGAAGTTCCGGTTTGCCAACCGTACTCCATACTCCACCGCAGTTTTACAGAAGGCCATTTACCGCCAAGGCGATGTTATGGCATGGCATGTTAAATTACGTATTTGCCTAAATGATCCAGATTCAGCCTAAACGCGTCACTAAGTTTATGTATGAAATGCAGTGGCATGCTGGACTACCATTAACGATTCTTTCATGTGTTCATTAGTATTTCACGTTAAGCCCTATGTGACCAGATCGCGAACAAAGAGCACTTACATGCGACAAAGTCGTAAAACCTAATATCGAGGATTTTGTGGTCGTATTCTACATCCGAGCTGACGGTATGCTAACGTTATCTAGCCAATGTCTTAAGACCTCTGCCTCACTTGAAATAATGCATGTCATGCATTTGAAATGAATAGTCAGATGTTTTCGTGTCGCCAAAGCCATGCGGTTCGCAACAATTAACCAACCTTTTATAGTAGGCATCATAGATAACAGGAGACCCCTGTTATTATGTAGGCATGTATGCAATACTGTAGCTGAGGAATGTCGAATGTCGATGTCTCAATGTCCTAGCTATTAGTCCTAGCTACCTAGCTATTGAGTGAACGGTTCGAAATTTCCACTTCCACTGCTGTAAGAGCTCACATCCGAGAGTTATGATACGACACCTGGTCATGTTTGACTCATCAGCTACCAGTAGCGTCACGACAAAACAAAAATAAGGTGAAACATCACAAGCGAGAGACTAAAAAGCGATAGCTCCAGAGTGAGCCTGTCAACTATTCAGTTGAATAACACTAATATTTTAACTTCGCTGGTGCAGCTTGTAATACTGATCGGAACAAGGTTTATCGTACTCAGCTTGCCTAGTTTATACGTATACGTTATGTGCATGAATATGTGTATGTGTATAAGTGCATTCTAACAGACGACGAACAAGCATGAATCATTTCGTGATTCAGAAAATAGATTAGAAACAAACAGAATCTCAAAAGAACGTATAAAGTCACATGGATATTATTTTTCGCTTTGGTAAAACACAGCTCACAGCTGAGCTTTCCAAAGTGGCAGCAGCGGCTTTGCATTGTATTTTAACGTCTGCACTGATTTATTATGAACCATCCAGAGGCGGAACGTGCAACTGTAGGTACTTCCTACCCAAGTGTATACTAAAATTAATGTGGTTTAAACGCCATTAATGCTAATTATTTCCATTCTACTTTGATTTAGGGCTCATATTACTTTCAGTTACTTTTTCTGCAACGAAATGAGAACAATGTTTTAAGCACCACCGTGATTTTGTTATCTTCTCTATACATGCACCTACATTTCCAAGGCAAAATATTGATTGACATTCAGCGTAAAACTGGATGAGCCTGAATTACAGTACTTTGAAGTTAGCAGCGGCCGTCTGATGTCTCGCGCTAAACATCTAGAGCCGCGTGTCAGAGTGCTATACATTTCGCTAATCAGGAATCACAATACCGTACGTTTGCATTAAACATATTTACTTTGTTAATGATCTAACATTTGCATTACGATCTTAAGCGGGATGGTTTACAGACGCTGCATGAGATACATATTCACTGCAGGGGCGGATCCAGGGGGGGGGACAAAAGGGTCATCTCCCAAAGGTCCTGAAACTATGATTTGCCCCCTCCCTTCCCAAACGGTCGGACCAACAGTTGTAAAAATTGCCTTTGCAGAAGTCAAAATCCATATATCAACAGTGAGAACTTGATAATTTTGCGCCGCTTCGCGGCATGACACAAAATTCGCAATTGCTTATACAAATTTGGAAAATGGGAAAATGAATTAATTAAGTGTCGGGCAGAGTCTCTCCTTGGTGGTACCTGATTGCTAGCCCCAGGGCCTACTCCCTTCATAAAGTATTAACTTTCAAGCGGGCTACATGTTTAGCTAGTTTGCCGAGTTCCGAAAAAGGCGACGCGAACGCAAAGACGTGGACATCGGCACCCGGAAGCTGCTTCAGCGGTGCCCAGCTTGCTGGACCGAAGAGCTAATAGTGGGGACCAGGCCAGGACCATCTCCCAAAGCCACCTCCCTTAGGCTCCTCCAGATCCACAGGGACCATTTATGCGCGGAAAAGTCGTTCTGCCTCTTGCTGCTTTCAAACCATTTGCACTGTTACCAGTTGTTTGTTACAGTTCGGTACATATGTATACAGTTATTGTTATCATGTGTACTATTCAACGCTGACTGCCACCGGTCATCGTGATTTACTATCCGAAGAATATGTATATGAAAACTACCTTAATTTCACTATGTTTCATCATACCGAGATGTGCAACCAGGAATAGGGGTGATCTGAGGCTTGGCTCCACTCACGGTCTGGTTCCAATATAAAAATTTCGCTTTCCACGACCTAAAATTAAATTTTCACGCCGCTTCGCGGCATCACATCGATGGCCATCGTCATAAAAAACATCGCCATCGTCTTCGGTTCGTTGTAACGGTGAATTGAATGAATGTTTATGTTGATTCTGTTGCATGTTTATCTTCTTATTATCTGCAAGGCCCACCGCCTATGGTTCTGTGTTGTATCAGGCAAACCTGTACAAATTTCGCGCCGCTTAGCGGCGCTAAATAACAAGTACCTACTATAACATGAAAATCCACATTGAAAATGCTGAAAGGCTTAATACACGCAAACAAAATGGGGTACATTTTTTTCGTCATTTCAGCCGACCCCCTCCCCCCCCGCCACACACACACACACACACACACACACACACACACACACACACACACACACACACACACACACACACACACACACACACACACACACACACACACACACACACACACACACACACACACACACACACACACACACACACACACACACACACACACACACACACACACACACACACACACACACACACACACACACACACACACACACACACACACACACACACACACACACACACACACACACACACACACACACACACACACACACACACACACACACACACACACACACACACACACACACACACACACACACACACACACACACACACACACACACACACACACACACACACACACACACACACACACACACACACACACACACACACACACACACACACACACACACACACACACACACACACACACACACACACACACACACACACACACACACACACACACACACACACACACACACACACACACACACACACACACACACACACACACACACACACACACACACACACACACACACACACACACACACACACACACACACACACACACACACACACACACACACACACACACACACACACACACACACACACACACACACACACACACACACACACACACACACACACACACACACACACACACACACACACACACACACACACACACACACACACACACACACACACACACACACACACACACACACACACACACACACACACACACACACACACACACACACACACACACACACACACACACACACACACACACACACACACACACACACACACACACACACACACACACACACACACACACACACACACACACACACACACACACACACACACACACACACACACACACACACACACACACACACACACACACACACACACACACACACACACACACACACACACACACACACACACACACACACACACACACACACACACACACACACACACACACACACACACACACACACACACACACACACACACACACACACACACACACACACACACACACACACACACACACACACACACACACACACGCACACACGCACACACACACACACACACACACACACACATACACTCAAAAATTATCGTCGACGCCACTGGCGGCCCTGGGTACAGCTGACAATTGACATAGTTTTGATCAGTGTAAAGCAATGTCGGAACAATACAAACTGCAAGCTGACATCTCATTCCCTTTTCGATATCCCAAAAGGTCGAAAAGCTAAAAGAAACACCAAATATCAAAATAAAGAAATCATTAGAGATCATGTGGTTACAAAATAAAGTGGCCCAAATCCGGGAAGAAATTCGAAATTGGGGGTAGGTAGGGACCGCTTAAAACGGTCCCCTCACCCCCCCCCCCCACACACACACCAAAAAAACGGCCGGCCGGATCCGCCCTTGCTTTACTGCATCAGACCCAGCAATTATCTTGCATAAAATACGCTGAGATGTTTGAGCACAAGCAATTCGGGAAACCAATGAATACAATATCCCTAAAGGGAATAGTGCACATTTAACATTAGTTTTTAACTGAGATAGCCAGATTGTCCGGAGTACTGAGAAATCTCCAAATTGGAAATTTTCCCTTCCAAAACGACCTAGTTGCTGAGTTTCAACGCAAAACCCATTGGAGCTATTGGGAGCTATTTTAAAGGGTGAAGTTTCGCATACGTCATCGCCATCGTCGTCATACGTCATCTCGTGACGTTTCGCATACGTCATCACTACTCCACTCTGATTTCTACTGCACTTCGTTTTCGCTATTTGAACCGACCGCCACCGAAACGTATCAACTTTGTCAATTTGGAACTGATTTCCAATTTAAAATTACCAATAGATGCTTCGTGAAAAGAAGCATTTTTATGGATAGCTGGTCGGTGTTCATGCGATATATCGATTAAATATTGACAAAGTTTGTTTCTGTTTACGTTTAATTGACGCTTAGCTCAAAATATTTTCGGCTATAACTTCGTCAATTTTCATTGGATTTCCAATTGAAAATAATACCGACACTCGTCTTGAAAAGGGACACTTCTTGATGGGTGGCTCGTACCGGTAGCTGCAATATGCACTGCATTCACTGCACATCCACCCATTTATTCACATCCACCACACACACACACACCGATGAACACACACATAAGCACATTTATGGATAGGTATATCACATGTATTTATGCACATTAACATTTATGGGTATGTGTTCACGCAACTCCACTCCAACTCCACTCATACAAGGCATTCACACATGTAAACATTCACACATTTTCAATCGCGACCAATATTACTCGCGAGTCTCGCGACCCAGCGAACGAGGTGTTGTTTACATATTCTGATTCAAGGATAGACTTTTGCCGGTATGACGTCACAACTCGTTTTGGTGACGCAAGATTCTTGTGACGTCGCATGCAAAAATATCAATATTTTCAAATTATGACAAATTGGTACTTATTTTCTCGCAAAAACGAATGCCAGAACCGTAATCAGGACACTCTTTTCCATCATTCCACGTACTTTTCCCAAGGTGCACTATTCCCTTTAAGCGCAATCTTATCGTCTAACATTTGATCATGGCACTATTTCAGCAGACCTATGCCACGGTCAATTCCGCACACCACACCAGCTGCTGCGATCGTCTGGAGTATGGACATTACGAAGCTCCTGAATCTGACATTGATGACCAACCGGATTTGCATACAGTGCAGACCGTACAGCAGTGCAGGCGACGTACAGGGCAACGAAGCTGTACCGACCCGCCGCCTGCTGCTGCTGTCGAAGACAGGCAACTGGCGCCACAGCACAGCTCAGCAACAGCAACTGGCGCCACAGCACAGCCCTCTACAAACTGACCACTGATCCCGCAGGCGAGCTGCTGTCTGCAGTCTGCAGTCTGCTGTCTGTTGTCTGCAGTCTGCAGTCTGTTGTCTGCAGTCTGCAGTCTGTTGTCTGCAGTCTGCAGTCTGCTGTCTGCTGTCTGCTGTCTGCAGTCTGCAGTCTGCAGTCTGCAGTCTGCAGTCTGATGTCTGCAGTATGCAGTCTGCAGTCTGCAGTCTGAAGTCTGCAGTCTGCAGTCTGCAGTCTGCAGTCTGCAGTCTGCAGTCTGCAGTCTGCAGTCTGCAGTCTGCAGTCTGCAGTCTGCAGTCTGCAGTCTGCAGTCTGCTGTCTGCTGTCTGCTGTCTGCTGTCTGCTGTCTGCTGTGTGGTGAGTGTTATCTGCAGTCTGCTGTCTGCAGTCTGCAGTCTGCTGTCTGCTGTCTGCTGCCTGCTGTCAGCAGTCTGCAGTCTCCTGTCCGCTGTGTGGTGAGTGTTATCTGGAGTCTGCATTCTGCAGTCTGGAGCCTGCAGTCTGCAGTCTGCAGTCTGCAGTCTGCAGTCTGCAGTCTGCAGTCTGATGTCTGATGTCTGCAGTCTGCAGTCTGCAGTCTGTTGTCTGCTGTCTGCTGTCAGCTGTCTGCTGTCTGCTGTGTGGTGAGTGTTATCTGCAGTCTGATGTCTGCAGTCTGCAGTCTGCAGTCTGCTGTCTGCTGTCTGCTGTCTGCTGTCTGCTGTCTGCTGTCTGCTGTCTGCTGTCTGCTGTCTGCTGTCTGCTGTCTGCTGTCTGCTGTCTGCTGTCTGCTGTCTGCTGTCTGCTGTCTGCTGTCTGCTGTCTGCTGTCTGCTGTCTGCTGTCTGCTGTCTGCTGTCTGCTGTCTGCTGTCTGCTGTCTGCTGTCTGCTGTCTGCTGTCTGCTGTCTGCTGTCTGCTGTCTGCTGTCTGCTGTCTGCTGTCTGCTGTCTGCTGTCTGCTGTCTGCTGTCTGCTGTCTGCTGTCTGCTGTCTGCTGTCTGCTGTCTGCTGTCTGCTGTCTGCTGTCTGCTGTCTGCTGTCTGCTGTCTGCTGTCTGCTGTCTGCTGTGTGGTGAGTGTTATCTGCAGTCTGCAGTCTGCAGTCTGCAGTCTGGAGTCTGGAGTCTGCAGTCTGATGTCTGCAGTCTGCAGTCTGCAGTCTGCAGTCTGGAGCCTGCAGTCTGCAGTCTGCAGTCTGCAGTCTGCAGTCTGCAGTCTGCAGTATGCAGTCTGCAGTCTGCAGTCTGCAGTCTGATGTCTGATGTCTGCAGTCTGCAGTCTGCAGTCTGTTGTCTGCTGTCTGCTGTCTGATGTCTGCTGTCTGCTGTGTGGTGAGTGTTATCTGCAGTCTGATGTCTGCAGTCTGCAGTATGCAGTCTGCTGTCTGCTGTCTGCTGTCTGCTGTCTGCTGTCTGCTGTCTGCTGTCTGCTGTCTGCTGTCTGCTGTCTGCTGTCTGCTGTCTGCTGTCTGCTGTCTGCTGTCTGCTGTCTGCTGTCTGCTGTCTGCTGTCTGCTGTCTGCTGTCTGCTGTCTGCTGTCTGCTGTCTGCTGTCTGCTGTCTGCTGTCTGCTGTCTGCTGTCTGCTGTCTGCTGTCTGCTGTCTGCTGTCTGCTGTCTGCTGTCTGCTGTCTGCTGTCTGCTGTCTGCTGTCTGCTGTCTGCTGTGTGGTGAGTGTTATCTGCAGTCTGCAGTCTGCAGTCTACAGTCTGCAGTCTGGAGTCTGCAGTCTGCTGTCTGCAGTCTGCAGTCTGCAGTCTGCAGTCTGCAGTCTACAGTCTCCTGTCTGCTGTCTGCTGTCAGCAGTCTGCAGTCTCCTGTCCGCTGTGTGGTGAGTGTTATCTGCAGTCTGCATTCTGCAGTCTGCAGTCTGGAGTCTGCAGTCTGCTGTCTGCAGTCTGCAGTCTGCTGTCTGCTGTCTGCTGTCTGCTGTCTGCTGTGTGGTGAGTGTTATCTGCAGTCTGCAGTCTGCAGTCTGCTGTCTGCAGTCTGCTGTCTGCTGTCTGCTGTCTGCTGTCTGCTGTCTGCTGTCTGCTGTCTGCTGTCTGCTGTCTGCTGTCTGCTGTGTGGTGAGTGTTATCTGCAGTCTGCAGTCTGCAGTCTGCTGTCTGCAGTCTGCTGTCTGCTGTGTGGTGAGTGTTATCTGCAGTCTGCAGTCTGCAGTCTGCTGTCCGCTGTGTGGTGAGTGTTATCTGCTGTCTGCAGTCTGCTGTGTGGTGAGTGTTATCTTCAGTCTGTTGTCTGCAGTCTGCTGTCTGCAGTCTGCTGTCTGCAGTCTGCTGTCTGCAGTCTGCTGTCTGCTGTCTGCAGTCTGCTGTCTGCTGTCTGCTGTCTGCAGTCTGCTGTCTGCTGTCAGCAGTCTGATGTCTGCAGTCTGCAGTCTGCTGTCTGCTGTGTGGTGAGTGTTATCTGCAGTCTGTTGTCTGCAGTCTGCTGTATGCAGTCTGCTGTATGCAGTCTGTTGTATGCAGTCTGCTGTATGCAGTCTGCTGTATGCAGTCTGCTATATGCAGTCTGCTGTATGCTGTCTACTGTCTGCAGTCTGCTGTCTGCAGTCTGCAGTCTGCAGTCTGCAGTCTGCAGTCTGCAGTCTGCAGTCTGCAGTCTGCAGTCTGCAGCCTGCAGTCTGCAGTCTGCTGTCTGCTGTCTGCTGTCTGCAGTCTGCAGTCTGCAGTCTGCAGTCTGCAGTCTGATGTCTGATGTCTGCAGTCTGCAGTCTGCAGTCTGCAGTCTGCAGTCTGCTGTCTGCTGTCTGCTGTCTGCTGTCTGCTGTCTGCTGTGTGGTGAGTGTTATCTGCAGTCTGTTGTCTGCAGTCTGCTGTCTGCAGTCTGCTGTCTGCTGTCTGCAGTCTGCTGTCTGCTGTCAGCAGTCTGCTGTCTGCTGTCTGCAGTCTGCTGTCTGCTGTCTGCAGTCTGCTGTCTGCTGTCTGCAGTCTGCTGTCTGCAGTCTGCAGTCTGCTGTCTGCTGTGTGGTGAGTGTTATCTGCAGTCTGCAGTTGCAGTCTGCAGTCTGTAGTCTGTTGTCTGCTGTCTGCAGTCTGCAGTCTGCTGTCTGCAGTCTGCAGCCTGCAGTCTGCAGTCTGCAGTCTGTTGTCTGCTGTCTGCAGTCTGCAGTCTGCTGTCTGCTGCGTGGTGAGTGTTATCTGCAGTATGTTGTCTGCAGTCTGCTATATGCAGTCTGCAGTCTGCAGTCTGCAGTCTGCTGTCTGCAGTCTACAGTCTGCAGTCTGCAGTCTGCAGTCTGCAGTCTGCTGTCTGCTGTCTGCAGTCTGCTGTCTGCTGTGTGGTGAGTGTTATCTGCAGTCTGCTGTCTGCAGTCTGCAGTCTGCAGTCTGCAGTCTGCAGTCTGCTCTCTGCTGTATGCTGTCTACTGTCTGCAGTCTGCTGTCTGCAGTCTGCAGTCTGCAGTCTGCAGTCTGCTGTCTGCAGTCTGCAGTCTGCAGTCTGATGTCTGATGTCTGCAGTCTGCAGTCTGCAGTCTGCTGTCTGCTGTCTGCTGTCTGCTGTCTGCTGTCTGCTGTCTGCTGTGTGGTGAGTGTTATCTGCAGTCTGCAGTCTGCAGTCTGCAGTCTGCAGTCTGCAGTCTGCAGTCTGCAGTCTGCAGTCTGCAGTCTGCAGTCTGCAGTCTGCAGTCTGCAGTCTGCAGTCTGCAGTCTGCAGTCTGCAGTCTGCAGTCTGCAGTCTGCAGTCTGCAGTCTGCAGTCTGCAGTCTGCAGTCTGCTGTCTGCTGTCTGCTGTCTGCTGTCTGCTGTCTGCTGTCTGCTGTCTGCTGTCTGCTGTCTGCTGTCTGCTGTCTGCTGTCTGCTGTCTGCTGTCTGCTGTCTGCTGTCTGCTGTCTGCTGTCTGCTGTCTGCTGTCTGCTGTCTGCTGTCTGCTGTCTGCTGTCTGCTGTCTGCTGTCTGCTGTCTGCTGTCTGCTGTCTGCTGTCTGCTGTCTGCTGTCTGCTGTCTGCTGTCTGCAGTCTGCAGTCTGCTGTCTGCTGTGTGGTGAGTGTTATCTGCAGTCTGCAGTCTGCAGTCTGCAGTCTGCTGTCTGCTGTCTGCAGTCTGCAGTCTGCAGTCTGCAGTCTGCTATCTGCAGTCTGCTGTTTGCAGTCTGCTGTTTGCAGTCTGCTGTTTGCAGTCTGCTGTTTGCAGTCTGCTGTTTGCAGTCTGCTGTTTGCAGTCTGCAGTCTGCAGTCTGTTGTCTGCAGTCTGCTGTCTGCAGTCTGCTGTCTGCAGTCTGCTGTCTGCTGTCTGCTATCTGCTGTGTGGTGAGTGTTATCTGCAGTCTGCAGTCTGCAGTCTGCAGTCTGCAGTCTGCGGTCTGCGGTCTGCTGTCTACTGTATGCAGTCTGCAGTCTGCTGTCTACTGTCTACCTACATCATAGATATGTATGTACTACATACGTTCCCCAAGTCACCGCTGCCAGCTCCTGTGAGGAAGGGAAGGAGGGAGCTGGGGAGGGATGTTCAGAGATGTGAGGGAGGGAGCTAGGGAACGGGCTGGGGAAGGAAGCTTAGAGATAACCGCAATCGGATTCAGGTGCAGCCCGGCACTCCGAGACTCGACAACGTAATCACTAGTGAAATCCCCTAATTATACATGATCCATGTTATCAAGCCTAAGGGAGCATGAAAACGAGCGTTCCTTCTGGTCAATTAGTTTTAAAAGCTACTTGCGGTATATGTTATTTGGTGTTTGTTTACACCACAAGGCCACAACACAGCGAGTAAAATCACGTTCGCATGTTTTGCCATTAATATGTTCAAATCGGGTGTGTACTGCTGCTTTGCGTTTGCGCAGATGGGCGGCTGGATTACGGTCCTCGTTAGCATGTTTGGCTCTGATCTGGTGACGTCATACTGACGCTGACGGAATATCCGGCTTTATTGCACCGGGTGTATCCGCTCGATCTGCTGTCCGAGTGTCTAGCAGCTGCCCAACAGTTTGTCACAATGTCACAAACCTGACTGAAGGACGAACATAGAAACATCGCCAGAGGAAGTACCAGCCGTCAAACAACTGAAGCTCTGTCAAGTATTGCAGTTGCAACTTGCAGAGTAGTTGGCAATTCCAAGAGATGTGTTCAGCATGCAACAGCAGCCAGATTCAACAGCTATAGACAACAATGTGACCAAGGGCCTGTCTTCACAACTGATTACAATAAACCCCTCTTTGTCGAAAAATGTACTTCTCTGGAAATTATTGAGTCTATTTCCAAGGAGTGTTGTCTGTTTATCTTTGTGTTTAATGCCAATCGATATTAACATCATGCTCTTTGTTATATCTCTATTATAATTTATAAAGTGGACATATTTAAAGCATAAATATATTCCTTTATTCTTATTTCATCGTATGAAGCAGCAGTAATTACATGTGAAGGGCAACCAACTGCAAGTCTTCCGGAAAACGTGACCGATCTATTTTAACCCCGCTCTATACATACACACGATCATACATGCAATCAACGCTTGAACCTATAGCGCCGCTGATAATCCCTGACGTTTATGACACAAGTGTAACAATTTACGACCAATAGCCGAGGGAAAATTAGGCCTCAATTGTACGTTAGCTGCTATCATACACCAATTTTGCCCTGTCCATTGGCGCCTGCCGTTGAATGCAGGCGGTAGTCGCGGGAAGGAGTCGGCTAAAACAGCCGGAAATGGACAGACTCAATTGCGGCCATGGCTGCCACTCATGTGTGGGACTTTTTACCGAGTGAGGAGTGCAAATTAATCGACAGCAGTATTTGCAGGATGAGTTCGCTGGTAATCGCTCCAGACGGATGCATGCTAAATGAAACCCTGTCTAGTTGAAGCGGTTAAAAGCCACTCGCGTATGCTGATCCTGCTAACTGATCGTTCCAATATCAGGATCATATCCTCGTGTAGTTATCGTGGCAGCATTAGGCAGCATGCGAGCAATCACTTAACGGTGCTTTGTTCGCTACATTTCGCCCATGTTACAATGGCATGTATAAAAAGGATTGCATGGAATTTGCTGTAATGCCGTTACAACCAAGCTCTTTGCAACTCTTTGCAAACCAGTTTAGTTTTACTCGATTGAATTAGTAGCTTCATTGCCAAAATTGCTTCCAGGTATTCAAGCAGATATATTAAGCAAAAAGTCGAGCTTAAATTGCATAGCTCAATGAACAAATGAAAGAAGAATAACACAGCATCTCCTCGTCGCCGACAATATGAGAATATGACAGCCGTTTTGGAGAGAGGTTTGCTATTTTTCGTGCTGGTTAATATTCGTCATTTAATTAGAAAAGAACGGAACGGAATTATAATATACCTAGTTTTATCCATCTTGTAGGTGTTCCTTAACTGCTTAAAACCGTTTGGCGGTGCTTATACAACACACCAAGCGCGACACAGCCAGCATATTTAACAAATTGTTCTTCAGCTGAGAAAATACTGTCATATGTGTGTCATTGACAAATCAATCAACCACATAAAAACTCACATAAATTAACATAAGGGACTTCTTAAAATTGCACAATCTCAAGAAGGTAGTTGAAAAGAAGCCACACTTTACTATTTATTTTGGGCTTACAAATGGCGCAGTTGTGAGGTTAATTGAGTCAACCAACGAAATGTCCCTATTGCAATAGTAGTAGGAGCACGGTGGCGCAGTGAGAAGGAAAAAAACAAATATGGCTACCGTATTGTGGCATCAACGCTAGCGTTTTTATTCCTGTGACGTGGCATGGAACAATATCAGCGACCTCCAGGTCGACGCAGTGGATTTCCCTGTGATAAAATTACCATGGTTGTCGAACGTCACTCGGGATATCAATATTGATCCATCCAATATGAGGATACAGTGGAAGAAAACAACTCTAAACTCGCGCATCAGTGCCAGCCCTCTCCTTTAAGAGTTCCGTCCCCGACGTCCCAGCCAGCCAGGACCACAAGGCACAACCACAACATCAGCCCCACCGTCTGACCTCCTGAACTGACTCCAGACCAGGCCTCCCAGCCAGCCAGGACCACAAGGAACAACCACAACATCAACCCCACCGTCTGACCTCCTGAACTGACTCCAGACCAGGCCTCCCAGCCAGCCAGGACCACAAGGAACAACCACAACATCAACCCCACCGTCTGACCTCCTGAACTGACTCCAGACCAGGCCTCCCAGCCAGCCAGGACGACAAGGCACACCAACAGCATCAGCCCCATCGTCTGACCTCCTGAACTGACTCCGCCCCACCGTCTGCCCTCCCGAACCGACTTCTGACCAGTCTCTGGGCGCAGTCTCAGTCCTGCCCATGTCTCTGTCCTGCCCATGTCTCAGTCCTGCCCATATCTCTGTCCTGCCCATGTCTCAGTCCTGCCCATGTCTCTGTCCTGCCCATGTCTCTGTCCTGTCCATGTCTCAGTCCTGCCCATGTCTCTGTCCTGCCCATGTCTCTGTCCTGCCTATGTCTCTGTCCTGCCCATGTCTCTGTCCTGCCCATGTCTCTGTCCTGCCCATGTCTCTGTCCTGCCCATGTCTCTGTCCTGCTCATGTCTCTGTCCTGCTCATATCTCTGTCCTGCCCATGTCTCTGTCCTGCCCATGTCTCTGTCCTGCCCATGTCTCTGTCCTGCCCATATCTCTGTCCTGTCCATGTCTCAGTCCTGCCCATGTCTCTGTCCTGCCCATATCTCTGTCCTGCCCATGTCTCTGTCCTGCCCATGTCTCTGTCCTGCCCATGTCTCTGTCCTGCCCATATCTCTGTCCTGCCCATGTCTCTGTCCTGTCCATGTCTCAGTCCTGCCCATGTCTCTGTCCTGTCCATGTCTCAGTCCTGCCCATGTCTCTGTCCTGCCCATGTATCTGTCCTGCCCATGTCTCTGCCCTGCCCATGTCTCAGTCCTGCCCATGTCTCTGTCCTGTCCATGTCTCTGTCCTGCCCATGTCTCTGTCCTGCCCATGTCTCTGTCCTACCCATGTCTCTGTCCTGCCTATGTCTCTGTCCTGCCCATGTCTCTGTCCTGCCCATGTCTCTGTCCTGCCCATGTCTCTGTCCTGCCCATGTCTCTGTCCTGCCCATGTCTCAGTCCTGCCCATGTCTCAGTCCTGCCCATGTCTCAGCCCTGCCCATGTCTCTGCGTGCCAGGCCGCCGGCAACTCAACATGGCTGCCGCCAGGACGCGGAACAGCCGAGTTTTATATCAGCGCCGCCGCCTGATGCGATGGCAGCACGCCCCGCTCTGTCGGCGGAGCGCGGAGCTGGAGCGCGGAGCTGGAGGGCGGAGCTGGAGCGCGGAGCTGGAGGGCGGAGCTGGAGCGCGGAGCTGGAGCGCGGAGCTGGAGGGCGGAGCTGGAGCGCGGAGCTGGAGCGTGGAGCTGGAGGGCGGAGCTGGAGCGCGGAGCTGGAGCGCGGAGCTGGAGGGCGGAGCTGGAGCGCGGAGCTGGAGGGCGGAGCTGGAGCGCGGAGCTGGAGCGCGGAGCTGGAGGGCGGAGCTGGAGCGCGGAGCTGGATCGCGGAGCTGGAGCGCGGAGCTGGAGGGCGGAGCTGGAGCGCGGAGCTGGAGGGCGGAGCTGGAGCGCGGATCTGGAGCGCGGAGCTGGAGCGTGAAGACGTGCTGCTGTCGTGCTGCTGTCAGTCGTACGGAGGCGCCTCGCCAGTAAAACGGCCGGGCCGGGCCGGGCAGCGCGGCGTTATGGACGCCACCACCGGCCGGGCACCGACGATTTTTGTCGACTATTGAGCGCCGGATACGAGTTGTCATGACGACAGTGCCGATAGGGCGGAGCCACGCCGGTGTCGACGGTACGCCGGAGTGCACCGGAAGACCTCTGTAATATTACCGTCGCTAAAAATGGCCGTCCGTCGTGGGAAGTTAGCGACTTCGCCGAGCTGGTGCACCGGCGGGCTGCCTCGCAGAGTTGCGAAGCCCCTGCCTAGTGGGCGTCGCCTCGCAGGTCCGGGGTACGGACCCTCAGGTCAGGACGTCAGGCTCGATAACACCGAGTGGTCTCGTCGATCCGCCGGGAGCTCCACTCGGTGAAGTCAAGCCAGATGAACGCCGGATAGAATACAAATATTATTCCAATCGTATACGACGTATATATATACGTCAGACCAGTTAATTATTTAATATCGCGTGGCTTTGATGGAAAGTACTATCGATCCAGCCCGCATAGTCCAACATTGAAAAAACTGCATTTACTAATGTTCTGCATGGGTGATTGACCAAATTCAATACAGACATCAGTGGATTATGTCCTTGTTTTTTTTTTCTGCTTCAGCGAAGCCCATGGCTAATGTATGTTCCTCGTTTCTAATAAAGCGCAATTCCTTATTCGCGTCGAAGTCAATATAAGTTTTTAGCTTTAACCCTCGCCCTACGGGACCTTTTCTCACATTCGCCCTAGGGGGGGGGGGGCGAATGTGAGAAATATCACCCGTTGAAATTTCTGTGAAAAAAGTGAAAAAAGGCCGTTTTACTGGCAGTTTTTTTTCTTCAATTTAGTCCGAATGTTTTGAATGGATGGATTTCCGAGGTCAGACCCCGCGCTAAGCATAGATTGTTGCGCAGGCCCTGACCTCACCACCCGATCGCACAATTCCCGGCAGTCGGCAGAATTTAGAGGCGAAAGTTGTACGTGTCCGACATACCTGTACACGGTCCGCCCCGCCCTCTGACGTCAACTGACCTTGAACGCGACCGCTGCCACCGGCATCAGGTCATCCCAGCCAGGGGCAAATAGCGAGCGCCGAAGCGACTCGAACCCGGGCTGCCACCACCGGGTGAGGTCAAGAGTCCAGTGCTCTACCGACTAAGCTACAGGGACGGACAAATTGTGTTCGTATCTTTGTTCGTATCTTGACCTGACAGGCTATTAACTTCCACACCAAGCAACTTAGAGCAATGTGGTAAGAACCAGCATGTTTCCTGTTATGAGAGAAATCTAACAGTATGCGATTTTTAGGTTTCAGGTTTACGGGTGACCTTCCAGGTCAAGTGAATGACCTCGGATCGACCACGTCCAGACAGCGATTTTGCTGTCAGAAAACTTCAAAATTATAAATTTATAAATGTAAATAAAAGGCATGTTCCTAGACCAGTTTTGTCTCATAAATACAGAAAAGGTATTTATTTGTTCGTATCTTGTCAAAAAAAAAGTCAAAAAAAGGTATTAAAAATGACTTCATGAGTTTCTTACACTTAGGTAGCCATCACTCAGTCAAAAATAGATATATTGCTTTGAAATTTGGTTTAGGTATTGTCCATACTCAGTTCTCTCACAAATATTCCGGTTTTTCTAACATCTTCGAAAATTTTGATTTTGTGGGGATTTTTCCAAAAACAATAAGTTTTTTTAATTTTAGGGGTAAAAACCAAACATTTCGAAAATCCGAGATTGCCATTTTAAAGAGAATGCCATTTTGTATCCTTTCTTGATTGCGCTTGCAGTTTGCCTTAAAACTCTGTTCTCTACGATTTTTCAAATATTTATCGTTTTTCCACCAACATGACGTCATTAAAACATGATTTTCTCCCAAACTGCTTAACCAATTTCAATAAAATGTGTACAACATACGTATAATTGTGTAAACTCAGCTACTGTAAATTTCAGCAAGATGCGCCGCATGTGTAAAAAATTATTCAAGAAAACCCTCAGGGGGACGGACCTGTTCAGCCCCCCCCCCCCCCCTCCTCGTAGGGCGAGGGTTAAACGACGTATAATTTGTTTACGAGTCAATGTGACAATAGAAATTGCCTGATATGTACTGATATTTCAATTGTTGCGACGAACATTCCTCGTCACACAAATTTGGGTCGATATGCCAGGTTCACCTCGATTTAGATTGTTGTAGTCGCCTCTGCTCTGACCTAACGTTTAGGCTCTGACTCGACTTGCAGCTGGATGGCTAGGAAATTTGGGTCGACTCAAATATGATTATTTTTGTTCAGACTGACTTATGGAATAGTTCCTCATTGTCGACTCTGACTCAATGTTTCAAAGTGGTTCACACTCGACGCACAAAAGATGAAATCACTCTGTTCCGACTCAAACATCTTGCACAAATAAGATATATGGACATAACCAAGTCGTGACTCATATTTTATTCAATTAAAATGGAATATTGACTGGAATATTGTCTATGCTTAACACACATACAGGACTTATTCATACATTTTATCATTTACCCCACACTTTCGCAAATATGGAAATTAATGGCATGTACATTGTACATACGTATGTACATTTTTTCTCTCAAAATTAATGATGCATTCATCTTCAGCCAATATAATTTATCAGAACAGATAGAATATCAGTTGCTGCTTGTTCTGCTTCCACATCAAGAATGCTGGTATACTCACAGATCAAGAACCCTCATTGGTATAATGAACTTCCCTCTCCAATGTCTCATCCAGATGCAACAATTATATGAAGCAATGCAAGATGCTGACTCAATTAAAGCAGCGGCTTCATGGTCATTGATCACTATTCCTATGTATGTTGTTGTTTGAGCCGTCGGCGAGTCGACTCATTTTAAAATGAAATATATTTCAGTGTGACTCAGTTCCAAATAACTCGAGAGGAAATCAACCGACTCCAACCCAACACGACTCCTCCTTCCATATTTCCTTTCTACTGAGTTATCACTCAGCTGAGCTCACCCACTCCAAACTAGGCGACACTGAGCCGATCGCATCCTTGGTGATTCGCGTTAAATGCAAATTAACACAAGCCAGATTGAACAAGGAATGAATAATTATGTTAAATGTATGTTGTATGTTATATATTATAATGAACACTTAAATGCACAGGAACATGAAATAAAACATAACAATTGGAGCAAAGGAACATTGTTTACCTTCAGATAGGTACTTGAGCATTCAGATGAAAATGACAGAATAAGAATCAATCTCATATCATGTGCAAACCTAATTTGTATACATTTTAGGCATTGGAAGGTAGACAGAGTGTAGAGGCTATACACAAGTATTTCAATACATTACATTGAATACAGCAACTATTTAAATCGCAGCAGTACATACCTAGCAGATACGCATTCAGCCGAACCGTATCGCCATGACGCATTCAGCCGAACCGTATCGCCGTGACGCATTCAGCCGAACCGTATCGCCGTGACGCATTCAGCCGAACCGTATCGCCGTGACGCATTCAGCCGAACCGTATCGCCATGACGCATTCAGCCGAACCGTATCGCCATGACGCATTCAGCCGAACCGTATCGCCGTGACGCGTTCAGCCGAACCGTATCGCCGTGACGCATTCAACCGAACCGTATCGCCGTGACGCATTCAGCCGAACCGTATCGCCGTGACGCATTCAGCCGAACCGTATCGCCGTGACGCATTCAGCCGAACCGTATCGCCGTGACGCATTCAGCCGAACAGTATCGCCATGTTCAGCCGAACCGTATCGCCATGACGCATTCAGCCGAACCGTATCGCCATGACGCATTCAACCGAACCGTATCGCCATGACGCATTAAACCGAACCGTATCGCCATGACGCATTCAGCCGAACAGTATCGCCGTGTTCAGCCGAACCGTATCGCCATGACGCATTCAGCCGAACCGTATCGCCATGACGCATTCAGCCGAACCGTATCGCCGTGACGCATTCAGCCGAACCGTATCGCCGTGACGCATTCAGCCGAACCGTATCGCCGTGACGCATTCAGCCGAACCGTATCGCCATGACGCATTCAGCCGAACCGTAGCGACATGAGACAGGCGCAAAAGAAACGATTACAATTTCAGCGCAAAATAATCATGGAATGAAACGAAACGTCGGACCACTGCCATCGTCACGTTACAGTTTCCGTTAACTATATACGTGCCTCACCGAATCCATCCAGCCTGTGTCACCGAGTGAGTCAAACTTGCGTCTCCGAGTCAGTAGCCGTAGGAGTGCCGCACTGCCTGCGTCTCCGAGTCAGTAGCCGTATGAGTGCCGCACTGCCTGTGTCTCCGAGTCAGTAGCCGCAGGAGTGCCGCACTGCATGTGTCTCCGAGTCAGTAGCCGTATGAGTGCCGCACTGCCTGTGTCTCCGAGTCAGTAGCCGTATGAGTGCCGCACTGCCTGCGTCTCCGAGTCAGTAGCCGTATGAGTGCCGCACTGCCTGTGTCTCCGAGTCAGTAGCCGTATGAGTGCCGCACTGCCTGTGTCTCCGAGTCAGTAGCCGTAGGAGTGCCGCACTGCCTGTATTTGTCTACGACTGGAGCCGAACCAGTTCAGCCAGGCTACTCGTGCGCTGCACCACGTTATAGTCTCATCGACGCTCATTCAGAATGTAATTTGCATACCGAAACAATAACCTGGGAGCGGATTAGCCCGATTCGTCTCGGCTGTACCGTTGCTGTCGTGGCCGTTTTAGGCCTGTGAGAGTCAACTCATCCTTAGGGCGCCGCCCAGCGTTGCTTCCCGGCTAGTTCGCCGCTTTTTGCGAGGACACCGTTTTGCA
>JAXIVJ010016514.1:0-28606 GCA_036785665.1 Chirona hameri | reverse complement strand
AACTCTTTCTAACAACCAGCAATCTTTCTCATATGTTGGAGACCAGGCTTGTACACAATACTCCAAATGTGGTCTAACGTATGCACAATACAGTTTTGTTATTACCTTTTCACTCTTGTAGGAAACATTTCTGTTAATGGCCCCTAGCATTCTAAGTGCCTTTTTCCTAGCTTCTACAACCTGGTCTGACGCTGATAGTCTATTGTTTACCACGACACCTAAATCTCTTTCCTTTTCAATCTGCTCCATTTTCTGCCCACCCATTTCATACCTATGTTTACTGCTAACCCGTCCAGCGTGCATAATCTTACATTTACTCAAATTGAATTTCATCTGCCATGCTTCAGACCACTCAACTAGCTTGTCCAGATCTGATTGAAAAACATCCTGATCATGTTTTCCTCTAATAATCCTGACAACTTTTAGATCGTCTGCAAATTTCAAGACTTTGCTGTCTATACTGTTCTCAATTGCATTCACAAATATTATAAAAAGCAATGGGCCCAGGACTGAGCCCTGTGGAACCCCACTGAGAACCTCCTTCCATTGTGATTGGCACCCATTCAATATAACCCTTTGCTGGCGTCCTGAAAGCCACGTTTCTATCCAATCCAGAATCTTGCCCCTGATCCCATGAATTTTAAGTTGCAACCCCCAGTCTTGTATGGGGGACTTTGTCAAATGCTTTACTGAAATCAAGAAAAGCTACATCTAGCTGTTTACCCTGATCAACGCTATCTGTTGCAACATCCAAAAACTCCAGAAGATTAGTTAAACAAGAACGGCCCTTCCTAAAGCCATGCTGTGTATCTTTGATGAGTTCATTTTGCTCCAAGAATTCAACAATCTTATCTTTGATGATTGATTCAAGCACCTTGCAGACTAATGAGGTCAGACTAACTGGTCTATAGTTTTCCTCTTTACTTCTATCTCCCTTTTTATGAATAGGAACAACATTTGCTGTTTTCCAATCAAGTGGAATTTTACTATCTGCAAGTGATTTAGAAAATATTATGGCTAATGGAACCGACAACTTCCTTTCAGATTCTCTTAAAAGTCTAGCATGGATTTCATCAGGTCCTTCTGCCTGTTAGGCCTTACTTTCTTTAGATATTCTAGAACAAGTTCACTACTTATGCCACCTAGCTCTCCTATAGTCTCCTCTGTCTCTAGCTCAGGCTGAAGTGCTGCAATACTACTCTGGTCCTCGATAGTAAAGACAGATTGAAACTGATCATTAAGCACTTCAACCATTTCACTGTCCTTGCTAACTAACACATCATCTACCTTTCTTGGTAGATGATGTGTTAGATATGGGCATAGTACCTAAGTTATATACCTAAGTTACTAGTGTATTCAAATGAGCATGACTAGGATGCAGGCGAAGGTAGCAGAGCTAGAGGCCCTCCAGGCTAGAGTAGCGGAGCTTGAGGCGCAGTTAAGTAAGTGTAGGTGTAGAGATGAGCCGCAGGAGGGTGTAGCTCCTGACCAAGGAACGTATGCGCAGATTGTGGTTAGGGGGTCAGAAAAGGAGCCTACAGGATCAGGGACCAGTGGTAGTTCTGATAGGGGCATAAGGGAGGAGGATAAGGCAAAGGTGGATAGTGCGGCTGGGGTTTGGAAGTGTGTTGGAGGGTCACGTTTCTGGAGACCCAACATTGTGGAAAGTAATGCTAGGGCCCCAGACAGTAAGGATGAGGAGGGGTGCTGGGTAATGGAGGGTGGTAGCAGAATCTGGAGGAGGAAGAGGGAAGGGGATCAGGAGGGATGGTTCAGGGTAGAGTCAGGCAGTACAGCCCCAGGGAACATCAGCAGGTTACACTAGCAAATAGGTTCAGTGCGTTAGAGTCAGCAGCTGAAAGTGACAAGGAACAGATTCAGCATTTAGTGGTTGGGGACTCAAGGGTAAGGCCCTTAAGGCGAACATTCTGTGGGAAGAGGGACAAATGTATAGTTAAACCGGGGGCAAAAGTAGTTGATATGGGCCCTGTCATTGAGGCAGAACTGGGTAGGAGTAGCCCGGAGACAGTTATAATACAGGTGGGGGTGAACAACATAGGACCTAGGCAGAGTGTGAGAATAGTAGCGGAGTACCGGAGCCTGCTGCAGAGGTTGAAGGAGTCCAGGAAACCAGTCATTGTGACTGGCATCCTCCCTCGCTGTGGAGCCAGTGAGGAGTGGTACTCGAGAGCTCTGTCTGTGAACAGCTCAGTTCAGAACTTATGTTCAGCTATGGGGCTTAGTTATGTAGACTTATGGGATCAGTTCTATGAGTGGCATAGGTACTATATGAAGGATGAGCTTCACTTATCGGATAAGGGGGCAAGGGCTTTGGGAGATGCCTACAGAAGTGTCATTCAGGGAAACTAGGTAGGAGGGGGGGTTCAGGGACGCTAGTACTAGGGCATCAAGAAGTAAGCATTGGTAGAAGTTCATGTCAGAATAGGACAGTAGATCATAATTCCCTCAGAATTAGTAGAGTCAGCTCAAAGTATAAGATCACATGTGTGTTGCTGAATGCCCAAAGTATTAGGTCTAAATTTGATGAGTTTGAGTGTTATGTTGCCCTTGAAAAGCCTGATATCATTTGTGTAACCGAGACATGGGTTAGTGAGGGGTATAATAGGGATAGGCTACAGGATTTCGAGTTACAAGGGTATAACATGTTCTCATACTGCAGAGAATTACGGCAGGGAGGCGGAGTGTTTGTATATGTAAATAGCTTGTACTGCACTACTAGAGTTGATGATTCTAGTAAAGTAAAAGAAGTAGAATCAATCTGGCTTGACATTAAAATTGGTACAGGAAACAGAGGAAGGTTGAGGATAGGTGCATTTTACAGACCAGGGAATCTTCCAAGGAACTCCCAAGCTGAAACAGACCAAGATATTTGTGAGGAAATACGTAGGAACTTTCGGGCTCAGTGTCTTATTATGGGAGATTTTAACTTAAGAGGATACGAAAGTATAGCAGAGGAAACAAATGAGTGTAGGTTGTATAGGCAAATCTTTGAAGAGGAGCTTTTCATGCATCAGTTTGTAACAGAGCCAACCAGACATTGCTCCATTCTAGACCTTGTATTCTCAGACAACAGTGATCTAGTTAGTGACATAAGTATTTGTGCAGGTCTAGGAACCAGTGATCACAATATGGTTAAATTCAATATCTCATTAGAAATGAGGCCCAAAGATAACCTTATTATGGTTCCAAACTTCAGCAGGGCTGATTTTGATGGTATTAGAAATGACCTCGCACAGATAAAATGGAACGTTGAGTTGGCAGGTTTAGATGCATGTGAGGCCTGGAATGTTTTCAAAGCTAGATTAAGCCAAATTCAAAATCGGCATATACCCCTCAGGCACAAACGTAACAGAACCAAAGGCAATCCAGTTTGGCTTACCCCAGAAGTAAGGAGTGCTATACAAGCTAAAAGAAGTGCATTTGGCATTTTGAAGGGATCTTCACTAGATATAAATCAGAAGGCCTACCAGAATGCAAGAAATTCAGTTAAGAAAAAGGTCAGAGCAGCTAAAAGGGCAAAGGAACTTGATTTAGCTAGACATTGTAATGCAGATAGTAAGAAGTTCTTCAGTTTTTATAAGTTCAGTACAGTTTCCAAAAATATAGGTCCATTTAAGGTAGATGTGTTAGTTAGCAAGGACAGTGAAATGGTTGAAGTGCTTAATGATCAGTTTCAATCTGTCTTTACTATCGAGGACCAGAGTAGTATTGCAGCACTTCAGCCTGAGCTAGAGACAGAGGAGACTATAGGAGAGCTAGGTGGCATAAGTAGTGAACTTGTTCTAGAATATCTAAAGAAAGTAAGGCCTAACAAGGCAGAAGGACCTGATGAAATCCATGCTAGACTTTTAAGAGAATCTGAAAGGGAGTTGTCGGTTCCATTAGCCATAATATTTTCTAAATCACTTGCAGATAGTAAAATTCCACTTGATTGGAAAAGAGCAAATGTTGTTCCTATTCATAAAAAGGGAGATAGAAGTAAAGAGGAAAACTATAGACCAGTTAGTCTGACCTCATTTGTCTGCAAGGTGCTTGAATCAATCATCAAAGATAAGATTGTTGAATTCTTGGAGCAAAATGAACTCATCAAAGATACACAGCATGGCTTTAGGAAGGGCCGTTCTTGTTTAACTAATCTTCTGGAGTTTTTGGATGTTGCAACAGATAGCGTTGATCAGGGTAAACAGCTAGATGTAGCTTTTCTTGATTTCAGTAAAGCATTTGACAAAGTCTCCCATACAAGACTGGGGTTGCAACTTAAAATTCATGGGATCAGGGGCAAGATTCTGGATTGGATAGAAACGTGGCTTTCAGGACGCCAGCAAAGGTTATATTGAATGGGTGCCAATCACAATGGAAGGAGGTTCTCAGTGGGGTTCCACAGGGCTCAGTCCTGGGCCCATTGCTTTTTATAATATTTGTGAATGCAATTGAGAACAGTATAGACAGCAAAGTCTTGAAATTTGCAGACGATCTAAAAGTTGTCAGGATTATTAGAGGAAAACATGATCAGGATGTTTTTCAATCAGATCTGGACAAGCTAGTTGAGTGGTCTGAAGCATGGCAGATTAAATTCAATTTGAGTAAATGTAAGATTATGCACGCTGGACGGGTTAGCAGTAAACATAGGTATGAAATGGGTGGGCAGAAAATGGAGCAGATTGAAAAGGAAAGAGATTTAGGTGTCGTGGTAAACAATAGACTATCAGCGTCAGACCAGGTTGTAGAAGCTAGGAAAAAGGCACTTAGAATGCTAGGGGCCATTAACAGAAATGTTTCCTACAAGAGTGAAAAGGTAATAACAAAACTGTATTGTGCATACGTTAGACCACATTTGGAGTATTGTGTACAAGCCTGGTCTCCAACATATGAGAAAGATTGCTGGTTGTTAGAAAGAGTTAAAAAAGGGCAACAAAAATGATTAATTGTCTTGGTAGTTTACCTTATGAAGATAGATTAAGGAAATTGGGTATGTTTTCACTTAGATATAGAAGGCTAAGAGGAGATCTAATTGAAGTCTTCAAATTTGTAAATAGTCAGCATTCTGGATATTTAAAGGGTATGTTTGAGTTCAATAGGGAAAATCGAGGTAGAGGTCATCAGCATAAACTCATTATGAAACAAAGTAGGACTAGGCTACGACAGTCATTTTTCAGTAGAAGGGTTGTAGGCAATTGGAATATGCTACCAGGGGATGTCGCTGATGCAGTGACACTTGCTTCCTTCAAAATTAGATTAGATAAATACTTTACAGAGAAGGGATTAGTTCATAAATACTCGTGGGATTAGCCTTCTTTTATGCAGGTAGAGTAAGGTGATTTGAAGGGGCGAGACTGGTGGAGGGGGGGGATGGGGGGGGGGTGCAACCTCGGATGGGCCCAAGAGGCTCTTTGTTGCACTTTTCTTTTATGTCTTTATGTCTTTATGTCTTCACAGTTTCTTCCTAACTGGCTCAAGTATGAAGGAGTTACATCGGTTTACGGTGATTGCAACAAGTGAAAATTAGATGATGTTAATGAAATATCATACAAATTGCATTGCAGAGGCGGTTTCAGGGGCTTGTAAAGGGGGGGGGGGTGGGGGGTTGCAGGAAGTATTCAATGCTTGGCGGGAAGCCAATAGAGCGATGTAAGGAGCATTCATAGCTATCAAGATGTAAACGATAGCTTCTCCTTCCATTATTTGCATAATTTATTACATATAGAGTTGCAGGGGCGTGCTCAGGTACATGCAAAGGTAGGTGACTGGCATGGAGGTGACGATATGCTAGCGATTACAGCACAATAGACGGTTTGTTTATAATCATATATACACATATGAGGCCAGGAGAGGAAATTAGGTCATTTTTTAAGAGGCGCGCTCAGGGATGGAAGAAAGAGGGTCATATTATTGCAAGGAAACTAAGATACATGGACCTACAATGTATTCTAATAATAATAATAATAATAACGTTTATTTCGCACCAGCGTTGGTACATATCCTTGCAGCGCACACAATGGGAAGGAGATAGTACACAAGACAGACACAACAAAACACAAGTCATACACTAGCCAGGGTCAATGCCCCTCAGCCACTCATGGTGGTCTTGGTTCCGCTGTGCAACGATCCGATTCAGGTGGGACGCAAAAAGGTTGACAATGTCATTTTTTCCTGCTGCTGGGAGGTTAACCCGCGCGGCGCCGCGCTGGGGTCTCCAGCCGAACGCGCGGCGCTGGGGGGTAAATTTTACCCCCCTCGTATCTTCCGAACCAATAACCGCAGCGAGACGCGCAATGCGGCGATCGCAAGCTCTCATCGAGAAGAATCGAATGCATACTCGAAATTTTTAAAATAAGGTCACATGTCAGGTCACGGTCAGGTCAAATGTAAAATGTAAGTATTTGAGTTTTTGGGGCTATACTTTCCATCCAAAGCCTTATATTGCAACTATTATCTCACAAAGTGCTCCAGAGTGTATAATGTATTTCCCGCATTAGTAAAAGTGAAATTGTAAGCAAAGGTCAAGGTCAAGGTCAGGTCACACAAGGTCACAGGTCTACGAAAGCCATGCGACACATGTTGTATGGGTTATTTTACATGTATAATTCGATAGAAGCAGCCATTTTCACAGCCTGACACCATATAATCGTCCTCAGGTCAAGGTCAGGTCACAATAAGGTCACAATTTGAAATTGATTAATCTAAAAAAACATTGCATGTTTCTAGACTAGTTTTGTCTTTGAAATACAGTGGTGGCATTTATTTGTCTGTATCTGGTCAGTAAAAGCCAAAAAAACGCTATTAAAAAAATGACGTCATGAGTTACTTGTTCTTAGAGAGCCATAAGTCAGTCAAAAATAAAGAAATTGCTTTGAAATTTGGTTTGAACATCGTTCATACTCTGTTCCCTAATATGTCTTCCGTTTTTTTGAAAATCTTCAAACAAAAAACTTTTGTGGAAATTCTTCCCCAAAAATCAGTTTTTCGCACTTTTGGGGGTCAAAAACCCAAAATTTTGACAATATGAGATAGCCATGTCAAAGACTATGTTATTTCTCTTCTTTTGACGCCTTTATTTGCAATTTGCAGTAACACGCTATTTTCTACGATTTTCCAAACATTTAACGTTTTTTCACCAAAAATGACATAGCATGACGTCACTAAAACGTCATTATCTGCCACAAATTTTCACGATTTTTTTTTTTAAACGGCAGAAGACGTAGAATTGATGCACCATAAGCTACCGTAAGTTTCACTTTGATATCTGTCATAGTTGTCAAGTTATGGAGAAAGTCCGGGAGGGGGGTAAAATTTACCCCCCCCCCCCCCAGCGCCGCGCGGGTTAAGGGCCATTTGCTGGTCATACTCCCGTCTAATATGAAGATGCGTTTTTGCTACGATGCCATTATGGCCTATGACACTTACACACAGGGTTTTTATAATACTATTTTCACTAGAATGAAGCCTCTCGTAAAACAAAAGTTGTCTGCTAGCAACTAGCATAGGACAGGGAAGAAGCTTGAGGGACTTACATAGAACATGATTTCTGGTCCACACTGGCATCTTTAATAATTTCTTGATACATAAGTGATATGCCACACACAGTTCACGGAAGGCATTCTTATCCCTGAGTGTGTCCCACAGCTCACAGCCATACATGTGCATACAGAAGGCTTTAAAGAGCTTGATCACAATGTCCTTGTTGGCATGGCCAACCCTAGCACAGATCATATTTGCACTATAATACATCAATCGCTTTACCCTGCGAATGTCCCCTCTGTCACTGATATCGGTGGCCAATATGTGACCTAGATATTTAAATTGATTGACCCAGGCCAGCTTGTGACCATTCAAAGAGATAACTGGGGTCTGTGAACTAGTCAGATGTGAGGATACATGTGGTCGTTGAGGATTGAATAGCATACAGACAGTCTTTTTAACATTGAATTTGATATCCCTTGACAAAGCAAATGTTTCCCACGTATTAACTAGCTCTTCCAGACCTGCCCTAGTGGGCGAAAGTAGCACAATGTCGTCGGCATAGGCAAGCACATTTACAGAACATTCACCAATGTGGCATCCTAGCGGTGACATCCGCAAGTTACATATAAGGTCATCAATATACACATTGAACAGCAGGGGCGAGAGGTTGCCACCTTGACGCACACCATTTTCTACAGAGAAGGGATCAGAGGAACTGTTAGCCCATTTCACTCCCATCGTTTGGTTCCTGTACCAGCTCAGTAGAAGTTTCAGGTAGGATGAGGGAGCTCCTCTTTCAGACAGTATCTGAAAGAGCTTTGAATGACAGACTCTATCAAATGCTTTACTTGCATCAAGAAAGCAGGCATATACTGGACTGCCCAACTTAGTATAGTGATTAATTGTTTCTTTGAGTACATAAGTAGCAAGAGTGGTGGAATGTCCTGTCTTAAACCCAAATTGAGCATCACTTGTAAATAAGAAGGGTTCCAGCCTCTCAATCAGAATGAGTTCTAGTACTTTTGACAGTGTCGTAGAAAGAGCTATAGCCCTGTAATTTGATTTGTCATCTAGCAGACCACCTTTATCCTTAATCAAAGGAACTAGCAATGAATAGACCAGGCCATCAGGCAGATTTGAGTGGTTAATCATGGTATTGAATAGGATCGCAATGATGGAAAGCATGTCAGGTTGCAAATGTAGCAGATGGTCAGTAGACATATGGTCCCACCCTGCAGACATCCCACTTTTTAGCTTAGCCACTGCACAGCTCACATCCTCTGTAGTAATGGTGGGAGTACAGGGGGATGGGACACTCTTAAGCTGATTTAGCATTGCACAGTCACTGCTGCAGCTATTATCATTGAACAATGCTTGAAAATGGTGCTTCCACATATTTGAAATATTGGTGTTCCCTGTAATGCTACCAAAACTAGGGGGAAGGGGATACTACCGCCCATTTGCTGCTTCACCATGGTCCAGAAGCGATTGGGTTCCTGATTATGCAAAGACATAGCTAGCTTGTTTGCGTTTAGCCTTGTCTGTTTCCTTCTACAACTCCTTAACGCATATTTGAATGACAGTCTAGTCTGCCTCATCTGCAGAGCCACATGACCCTCTTTGGGTGAGCCACATGACCTCCAGTACAGGAATGCCTTTCGGGCCAATTCATGCAACAGTTTTACAGAGTGATTCCATCCAGGAACAGATTTAGGGTGATTATTGTGATGCACCCGCTTTTGCACAATACAGTGAGTCCCACTGAAAGTGATGGCATCTGTTAAAGCTTTATAACAGTTTGATATTTTGGCTAAGTGTGAGCCCTGCTCACATTTTGTACTACACATGGTTCTAAGCTCTCTGATGATTAAGTGGAAAAGTGGGCCTAGCTCCCCATGAATTGAATGATTGTATGCAATCACATCTTGCGCATTTGCAGAGCTCCAGCAAGGTTTTGACAACTTTGGGATAACTGGCTCATGGGACACAAGTACAGTAGGTTGTATAATAAACTCCATCACTAATGGCATATGGTCAGTAACACTAATATCATAGTTCACAAATATACTTTGGATGGCAGAGTGCAGACTAGGACTGCAAATGCAGTGATCCAGCCATGATGTAGACCCATGAGCAGCACTGGCAAAAGTGTACGTGTTTCTTGAGGGGCCTATGATATTTATATCAGATAAGAGGAGGTCATTTTCTGAACAAAATTCTGTGAGTTCAGTAAAGAAGGTTGAACCATGACTGTTGGCATTGAAATCACCAATTATACCAAAGTAGTTTGTTTTTGTACCAATAGCATCAAGTGTGCAGGCAAGCTGTCCAAGATACATGCAGAATTGGTCATGGCTCTCCAAATCTCTATAGTCTGTTGGAAGATACACATTAAGTAATGACACTGTACCCAAATTTGTCAATATGTCAATTTCCATCACCCGTTTGTTTATAGTATTTACTTTCGTACTGGATTGTAATGTCTTCTTCCATAAGATAGCTACACCGCCAAAAGGTCTGCCGTTTAAAAGTGCACTAGAGGAGTCAAAGGCAGAGATTCCTTGACCAAGGAAGTCTTTGTGAATGTTGCTCAATATATTTAATTCAAATTTAGCTAGCCAGGTTTCTTGTAAAAACACTATGTCATGCATGTCACAGATTGAATGCACCTCAGACAATGAGCTTTTCAGGGAGTGACAGTTAAAGGAGCAGATTTTGAGCATGTTTGAAGAGGTGAGGGAACACAAACACTACACTAAACACATGACACATTACCCACACTGGCACTGCGTGCTATCTGCTTTAGGGTGCTTACAGGTTTGGCTGCACTCTTAGCCACCTTAGGTTGGTAGTACCTTTTGATGGATACATGGGTAGGCCACTTATCAGGAAGAAGGATCAGGTTAACTTCCTCAGCTGGTACAGTAACCTTAAATCCTTTGTACCCATAGGTTGAAGCACAGTGATGAATTTCTTCAACACTTGCCTTGCCACTACCACTAAGTAGCCAGTTCACATGCGACTCTACAGCTTCACTGGTAGTGTCCGGGTCAAGCCTCCCAACAAAGAGGTAGGATTTTCTTGGTGGAGCAGCCCTAACCCCTAAGCAGAGTAGAGGAGTTCATCCCCGTCACCCCATCTTCCTGCGACTGTTTGGCTTTTTTGCCTTGGCAACTAGTGTGAAGCCATCATCGTCCACAATGCGAGGCTGCTGTTGCACCTGAGTTTTCTCATGCTGCACATGTTGGCACTGCTGCTGTTGATGTTGGTGCGCCTGTTGTTGCTGCTGGATCTGTTGTGGCTGTTGGGGTACTTCCCCACGTGGCACTGCTTGAGCTGGTTTTGGTGGCAAGGCAGCCACACTGGCCCACTGTGGTGGAGGGGCTTGATTTGTGTGTGAGCCCACACAGGTTTTGGTGGACGTCTCTTGCAGAGATTGCACAGCTTCTTTAAGAGTGCCCATGTCAGCCTGCATCTGGGAGAGCTGGCCTAGAAGGACTGAGATGTCCATATTTTCCGGATTGGTAGGGGGGATGTTGCCTAAGTCAATGGCACAGAACTTGGGCATGGCAGTGCCCTCCCTGTCACAAACCTGGAGTGCTTTCATAAAATCTTCACAGTCTGCCCTCTCTTTTGAGCAGGTTCCAGTGTTTTTTCGCTTGATGTGTCGCAAGTCACGGCGGTCACCATGCTCCACAGCGACGACCGACTCCCACAGGAGATCCTTAGCCTCTTGGTTTTTATCACCATTGTAGAAATCCACAAAGCTCTTGACAAGAGTCTCAAATGGTACAGAGTTGGCCTTGTTCACTACAAAACACAGTGGTTCATTGTGGATGCAGGGTGGCGAATTTGGCGCACTAGGCGCCATGACGCTGGCTTAGAAATGTAGCCCAAGAAACCAAACACAATCTTGAATTACAGAAATGCGTACTTCATATGAAACACCAATATTCCAGCCACATTTTGACAACAAATTACCCTGACAAATACTAACTAAAGGGCATCAGAGAGGCCAAGACGCGGAGACACGTGCATCCGACACGTGACCAATGGTGTGTCCCAATTCTGTATTGTCCTAGCATTGGCAAATTTGGGTTGAAAACGACACCCTATGGATACTATTTTTCCACTCTTTTTCCCAAGTTTTCCTCTAAATTTTCCACTCCTTATTCTAAAATGTATTGGATAATTTTAACTCCATACTGATTTATGGATGTAATGATAGGACAAGACAGGGTACTGGGCCAGAGTCCGGTACCCCCGGTACAGGCCAGAATTGGCATAGGTAATAACTAATTGTAGTGAGCGGGTAATTGGGCTGAATACAATAGTCTTTGGTTGCATTTTCCGCTATTTATGCTTATTTTTAGCCATAATTTTCCACTCTTTATGCTTATCTTTTCGCCATAATTTTCCACTTCGCACCCAAGCTCCAAAGCAATCCTAGGATCCTACTACAATGTCATAACATACTGCAGTTTTCGGATTCAACATGCACCGCAGGGTACTCCACGAACGACTATAAGATAATAGGCGAGTCTAAATAGGGTAAAAAGGGGGTAAGCAATGCGAATTGAAGTTGTAAGTGAAATAGTCACTGTTGACTAGTTAGAAAATATGGAAATATGAAAATATAGAAATGCCCCCCATTCAGAGAATACGCATTACATCAGACCAATTCTTTCAGGATCGTGTTTGTATAGCTCATTCTTGATGTTATGGGGGTCACTGAGCAACTGTTGCTCAGTGACCCCCATAACAAGGTCATCTTAGGTCAACCTGAGGTCAAAACAAAATAAAGTATCAAAACAGTTCAGCTGAGCGCGCCGCCGTGTGCGGACGCGAGTGCTAATCGCTCCTCCCTCGCTCCCCTTTGGCCTGCCAGAGTGCTTCGACCGTGTGAGTGCGGGGCTGGGTGCGGGACTGGGTGTCCCTGGAAGTGAGTGAGTGCGGACTGTGGACTGAGTGTGCGAATTCGATTGAGTGTGCGAATTCGTGTCTGTCGCATCGCCCGATTGCGTCTCACCTGGACCTAACGAGACCCTAACATGCACCATGTCGCCCGGCTTCTGGTCCTGCTCGCGGTGGTGCGGGTGCCCTCGCTCGTGTGCCTTCCATCGGCCGCGCCGTCGACGGACGAATCGCCGCGTCGCCGTGAGCTGGATCGGCCGCTACGGAGACACATCGCCCACAAACAATCGGCGGTCCTACGGCCGTCTGGCCTACCCTTGGCGCTCGGGCCCTCCCCGCCTGGCGCGGCCGCGTCTGGCCCGGGTCACGCCGCGTTGCCTCCGGCTGTCCGAGGTCACCTGGCGGCTCGGCCGGCTGGCGCGCTGCCGTTGGCTGAAACTGCCGGCGACCGCGGCTCTGCGACTGACTTCGCCCTGCGACCCGCAGCGCTCCGGGGTGACCCCGGTGACGTCACGCCGACCGTCCGGGGCCGCTCAAACCTGCGGCCGGCTGACCAGATACCAGCTGTTGGCGGAGGCCTGGCTCAGGAGCCGAGGCGGCGTGGCGGTGGCCGGCGGCCCCAGCGGCACGGAGCGCGTGGACGGATATCTCGGCCCGGCTCGCGGCGTACGGTGGAGGGCACCGGCCTTCTGATCGGCTCCCTGAACGTTCAATCGCTGCGGCCGAAACTCCTGGAGTTGTCTGAGGTCATCGTCACAAATACGACATTGTGCTGCTATCAGAAACCTGGCTTAAAGCAGCTGTGCCCAACCGCCTGTTGATTCTTCTCGGCTACTCTATCCGCCGCGTGGACCGCCCTGACGGACGTGACTATGGAGGAGTGGCGATCGTCGCCAGGGAGGACCTGTCTGTGACGCCTCTTAAAATCACAGCTCAACGCCCGCCGGACAGCCGACTAGAATCCATCTGGTCGCTGCTGAAGATGGAACGGCGACGCCAGCTGGTGCTGTGCGCCCTATACCGACCGCCGTGGTACACGGCGGCGGCGTGGGACGCCGACTTCGGGGACCTGGAGGCACAAGTGCAGAGTGTGGTCCTCGATTACCCTACTGTGACTCTTCTCATCTGCGGTGACCTCAACTGTGATCTCTTAAAAAATGCGCCGGACCCTGCTCGTACCCGTCTGGAGGAGTTTTTATCAGATTACTCAATGTGTCAGCATGTAACCACGCCCACTTTAATCTCGGGTTCTCTGCTTGAAGTTTGTATTGTGTCTTGTCGTAGCCTCGTTACTGACTGTCGTGCGACTTTTTGTAATGTAATTTTAGTCCGCACCGCATCATTCGTTTCTGCATCAAGGTGCCGCGTAATCGCCATAGGCCCATCGTCACACAGTCGCGCTGTCTGAAGCGAATTCACCAGGATATTTTCCTCTGACTTGTACTGTGCGGACTGGGGAAGCGTTTTTAGCTCGTCAACCGTGTCTGAGAAGTGGGATGTCTTTTTATGTATATTTGTGCCCATACTCGACAAACATGCGCCGATACGATCTGTTCGCGTTCTGAACCCGGCCGCCCCTCCCATCTCGGTTGTCATCGGGGACCTCATGTCTCGCCGCCGTGCCGCACTGCGTAATAACGGGCAGAGCTCGACTGAATACCGATACCTGAACCGCGCCGTCCGATCTGCCATCCGCCGAGACACTCGCGAGAGTATAGAGGCCCGGATCAGGGAGCGCGGGCCGCACTCTGTCTGGTAGAGTATACGGAGCGTGGTGGGCGGTAAGCGTTCTGGTACACCGGTGCTGCCTCTGCTTTCCAGTGAGGAACTGAACCACTTCCTCGTCTCCGTCGGACCTCACTTCTCTGCTTCTCACTTCTCACTCTCACTTCTCTGCTTGATAGATCTCAGCAAGTGTTTCGATGTTATTGATCACAGCATACTTCTTTGCAAGCCGAGCTTGCACGGTGTTGACACGGAGTGGTTTGAGGAGTGGTTTGACCTCCGTGGACACACGCAGAGTGTGTCTCTGCGTGACAGTGGTGGCACTGAGCGAGTCTCGCCCTCGCTCCCGAACACCATGGGAGTGTTCCAGGGCTCAGCTCTCGGGCCGCTACGGTTCTCCGTATTCGCAAACGACCTTGCACTGCACGCCGCCGACGCCAAGCTGCTGCAGTACGCTGACGACACCCAGGTGTTGGTCTCTGGAAAAAAAGAGCGAACTCCCAGCGCTCATCTCCAGCATGGAAAGCTCGCTGGCATCTTTGGCCCAATTTGCGTTGACCTGCGCGAACGCTCTCAAGGTCAACGCAAACAAAACACAACTCATTGTTTGGCCCAAAAAGCTCGCTGGCATCGCTGGCATCTTTGGCATCTTTGGCCCAGTTTGCGTTGACCTGCGCGAACGCTCTCAAGGTCAACGCAAACAAAACACAACTCATTGTTTTCGGAAACCGCCTAAATTTGCGCAACCTTCCAAATTTTGAAGTCACCTTTCGTGACACAAACCTCGTCCATAATAACGAGGTAAAAAAATTGGGCATAATTTCGGCAAAAACCTGACATGGGACAGCCACGTGGGTGCCGTCGGCCACCGCTGCACTGGAACACTTCTGGTCTGTCACACTAAACCTAAGTGACCAAATCTACCCTTTTGGGGACCAAATCTACCCCCATTTGGGGTAGATTTGGTCCCCTGTTTGGAAGGCTGTAATTCCTTAAATATTCATTGTACGTTATATTACCGAATCAGGGACGCCATGCCTGAACATTTTTTGGTGGATTCCTAATTGGGAAATAACTACATTCTTTCAGTTAAAGGTTTTATGACCCGAAATGTCGGGGCATGTTCTCATTTAGGAACTTTCGGGTACATAATGCAGTCTAACCTAGACAGAAGCTAGGTTTGGTCCCTGAAAAAGATACATGGAAAGTTGCGGGCTAGGTTGAATCCAAATTAAGAGACCTTACTTTTGTCAAAAGATCAGAAGTATGGTCTACGAATTAGTTGACTTATTTGTAAGTGTCCTATAAGACACTATGATCCTTCACCTGCCTGGTTTTCCTACTTTCACAAAAGTCTAAACTCTTTATTAATAACTATATCTTCTCTGGTTTTAAAAAAAGGAAGGGAATTTGGCGGCAAGCCCAGTGCACATAACAGTTTTGCAATCCATTAAAAACTTAAGAAGTTATTAAAGTTTCCGTTTACAAATTAACCTAAAGGACCAAATCTGACACCCCTGTTGTTAACATAAAGGACCAAATATACACCCCGAAAATGCATTCTTCGATAACTCTCAATCTAAGCAACTTTTTTAAGTTCGTAGACCAGTTTCCGATCGCTCTAGTCGAGTAGAACACTAACCTATTTTTTTTTAAATCAAACCTAGTTTTTAAAAAAGTTACACACATTTTACTTTTTGATGTCTTTGGTTTAAGTGTCCTTGTTTTGCTAGCAGTTTGCTCATTATTGATCAAATCTTTAAACAATGTATATATTTGTGTTAAACATGAATGGGGCTTTGTATCTAAGGTACGGGAAACTTCACAACATTTTTTTTTGAGCTGGTGGGTCACTTAGAAAAACATGTTTTTACAAAAGTTTTTGGAACGTAACTTTTTTTTTAGAAAACTTTTATAATCAAACAGCCAATAAAGATGCGGCGTAACAAACTCCATCTTTTGGCAATTCTTAATTTGAATCAAAACCATAATTTTGAAGTTTAAAATGTGAAAAATTGTAAAAATGATGTTTTTAAATTTTAGGTTTTTGAATATGCATTTTTTTAGAAAAATGTGTTCAAGGATAAGAAAGACCGTCTTACGCCAAATGTTATCAAACAAATAAATAAAAAAATCAGTTTAGGGGTTTTGAAAATATGTGGTACTTAATTATACTTAATTTACTTACTTTATTTCAGTACTTAATTTGTAGTACTTAATTTGAGTTCCGACAGATGGATGTTGTAGAACTAGGCGATCTGAACAAGAATCTATGTTTTTATTTGCCTCTTCCGGTCTTACTTTTTGAGTTAATGAGTTTCGCGTTTTGAGAAATTTTGCGGTCAATTTCTTCAACGTTTATACTCATATTTTGTTCAATATTTGAAGAATCTTAAAAACAAAATTATATTTCGAACCGGCATGAATGGGGCATCATTTTAAAGTTAAGGAGACCCTTTAATCTTTCTTTTTCGAGAAAAATGACTAGATTTTTTGAATGCCAATTTAATCTGTTTTTTTGACAATAAATTGAGAAATATTAAGTATTTAAAGAAATGGTAAACAGAATCTTATTTGTCATGACATAGCTGATGTGAATATGTATTTCATTAATACTCGCTTTTTGAACAAAAATCGTTTTTTCGTAAAAAGAGATACTTTTTTTGAAAATTTTTAATTTTTATTTTGAAAAAGTAGCTTGGTTTTCTATATTGGTAGGAGTAACCGAAGGTAATTTTGTTATAATAAACAAGGAATTTTTGTTTGTGCTTCCACAAAAATAGCTCCAAGTCCTCGGAACAATGTTATGGTAGACGGGAATGCCTATAACTTAAAAACTAAAATATATAGAACCAAAATGATTTCGTTTTTGGATAGCCAATAGCTGGGCCTACGTTATATTATGTACTTATTTTTTTAATTGCTTAACTTTAAGTACAATTACAAATTAAGTTTGAATGCTTAAAAAACAAAATGTATGGAGCCAAACGGTTACAAGAATTAGATGAATGTGATAAACGACTATCAAATAAATAAAAAAAATATATTTTCAAAACTTAACTTTAAGCATAAAATTTAAAAAAGTGAGAACAACTTAATGGTAGATGGCAATGCCTATAACTTAAAAAACAAAATTAAATAAAACAGACCGATTTCAGTTTTTGATAGCCAATAGTTAAGCCTACGTTATATGATGTACTTAATTTTTAAATTGCTTAACTTTAAGTACAATTACAAATTTAGTTTTAATGCTTGTCACTTAAAAAACAAAATGTATAGAGCCAAAAAGTTACCAGTTTTAGATGAGCAAGATGCAGGACTTGCAACTAAATAAAAAAAAATTAAATTACTTAACTTTAAGCAAAAAATTTAAGAAAAGTTTGTATTTCCATTTTTTTTAGGTACATTTTTTGTCTGAGCGAAAAGTTCATTCAAACTAATTGATAGCCCATTCAATTTCCTATGAATTCTTTTTTGTTTTTACAAAAAGCTTGATTAAAAGTATTTGTTCCAATTTTTTAGTAAAACGTTAAGTGCTGCCACCTGGTGTTAAAAATTCAAGATTTATTTTTAAACAGTTAGGGTGAACAAGAATGAAGGCATCATTTTACAGAAAAGTAGACCTTTAAATCGGATTTTTTCGACCTTTTATCACTTGATATACTTTGTTGTCAATGTATTCAGTTTTTTTTAACAATGACGTCAGAAGTATTAAGTATTTTAAGACATTGTTACCTTTTTCATATTAATGTGCACTTAAGTAAAATGGAAATGTATCAAATTAATCCTCGTTTTTGGAACGAAATCGTATTTTGGTAAAAAGTGATACTTTTTTCTTTTTTTCTTTTTTAATGGCTTGGTTTTCTTTATGTTTTAGTGTTAACGAAGGTAATTTTGATATAATAAATAAGGAAAAAACACCTTTTTTTTCTGTTACAGAAATTCTTCTAAGTCCTGCGATTAATGCAATGGTAGACGGGGGAGCCTATAACTTAAAAAACAAAACAAATAGAACCAAACCAATTTCAGTTTTGGATAGGCAATTGATTTACCTACTGTACATGATGAACTTAATTTTTTAATTGCTTAAATTTAAGTTCAAATTCAAATTTTTCTATTTTTTCCGATTTTCGATTTTCACTCAAAAACTAAAATTTATAGAACCAAACAGTTACCAGTTTTAGATGAATGAGATATAGGACTTTTAGAAAAAGAAACACATATTTTTGAAAATAACTTATATTATATTTTTTTTAATTCCTTAATATTTAGGACACCTCTAGGGTCGTTACTATTTGTCAAACCAAGCTTAATTTTTGAGAGCGATGTGTACTCGTGCTTTGAATTGAAAATAGGCAGTTTAAAACATTTTATAACGTTACTGTATGACGTTATAGTAACCCAAACTTAAACACGTTTTGTGTCCTTTATTCAAGTCTAATCTAGGTTAATTTAAGATGGTAAGTCATACACTCGGTTAGATAGGTAATGCTGCTGTTTTTCATGTTTTATCAACAAATAACGAAAATAAATTGTTAAATTTTACAATTAATTAAAATGAAAATGAAAATATAGATCAAACCTAGTTTAGTTTTGGACAACAATAACCCCTAACCAGAAGTTACATACATGTGCTAGTTATATTCAAGATCATTTATATAGTTCCGCTATAAATAACGATTACATCACGACGGGTAGATTTGGTCCTTTAGGCTTACTAAAATCGGTTAACCAAAGGGACCAAATCTACCCCAAAAGTCAGTTTTCACTCCACTTTGATTACATTTTCTTCAACTTTATAGCTCCGTTAGACTTGATGTCTTGGTCTTAAATGAAGGATACATCTTTTCTTAATAACACGCCCAGAGACGAAAGTCAGGTAGCATGTATACGCAAGGAATTACAGGTCTTTGAACAAGGTATTGGGGGGTATGATTGGTCACTTAGGTTTACGACTTGCACCAAATCTACCCCAGGTGGGGTACATTTGGTCCCTTAGGTTAGCCTAACGTTTGTCACGTGGTGCCTCAGGGTGTCATCACCTCACTTGTAACAGCCCTGGTTCTCTCGCGGGTCCGTTCCTGCATATCAGTTTATGGTAACGGCTCAAAAAAGAACATAGCTAAGATACAGAAAGTCTTGAACTTCGCTGCCAAAGTTATCTTTGGTAGGGAAAAAAATTAACATGTTTCGGACCTGCGAGATAGACTGGGCTGGCTGGAAGCCCAGCAACTTGCGGACAATTCAACACTCTGCCTGACCCACAAAGTGCTCCAGAGTGGAGAACCCGACTCCCTATCAGCCGTCCTCCGTTTGAACTCGGACGTACGGAAACGTACAACCAGGCAGGACGGTCTGCTCCACGTACCTCGGTCCAGAACCGAGGCCGGGAGACTGCGCTTCTGCTCGGGAGCGCCGGCGCGAAACAACTAGCTGTCATCCGATCTGGTTACTCTCAGCGGACAGCGTTTTCAGCGAGCATTGAAACGTCAGATGCGTGCCGGAGTGAGTGTGCGCGTGCGTGTGTACGCAAATGTTTATGTTTGTGTATTACGCTAGCTTTCATTTTTGACTCTGGAACCCTGCAACCAGACAAGATGCACATGACTCGGAGCCTGAAAAGCCACTGCTGTTGTGGAGTGGTCTTTAAACAAAATACAAATACAAATACAAATACAAAGTGCTCATTCACATTGGAAAAGAACGTCAAAGAATCGACCGCTCGGTTCCCTATCCAATAAGGACGTTTTACTGGTTTGTAGGTACATACATGACTCGGAGCCTGAAAAGCCACTGCTGCTGTGGAGTGTTCTTTAAACGAAATACAAATACAAATACAAATACAAATTGCTCATTCATATTGGAAAAGAACGTTAAAGAATAGGCCGCTCGGTTCCCTATCCAACAAGGACGTTTTACTGATTTGTAGGTACATACATACATATGCTTACCGTATCTAAGCGTGGTCCAATGATCCCTACTCCAGCTTATTAAAGGGAATAGTTCACCTTTAAAGGAATTAGTTCACCTTGGAACATTTTTTTCCAAACTCGATTTGATTATATTTTGAAATACAATTTATTTTTATATTGTCAACAATGGTCATACATCGCGCCGATTCAGGACAGAAAGAAGGTCGTAAATTATTAATGCTATCAAAACTATATACATACTCTCTGAGTCAGAGTCCTGACGTCACGTGAATGCAATAAATGGTTCAGCCAATCAGATTTGAAAGTAGTCGCGTAAGGATAGACTCGCATTAGAGAAGTGCCAACCGGCGACCAGCGGTTCGCTTGCTAGCACCAACTGCAAGCTGATTGGCTGATTGTATAGCCTCTGACGAGGCCATCGTCAGCACCGCATTCTCTCGTCAGGACCGCATTCCTTCGCCAAAAAATCAAATATTTTCGGCTGGAGATTCTTTTCAGTCAAGAAAACTTGCAGATAGGGGTTTCCCAACACGGACTACAAAACTGCTATATCAGTTAAAAACCCATGTTGAAGGTGACCGATTTCCTTTAACATGGGTTTTTGAACTGAGATAGCAGATTTGTAGATTAGCCTTCTAAACCGTTAGACCTACCGTCCTCAGTCCACCAGCGACCTCTGGCGCGGTCGGTTCGCTCCGCCGCGCTCCGCGCTGGCACGGTCAGGCAGAGTGCGGGCGGGGTGAGAGGCGTCCAGAGGAGCTGGCACGGTGATTGGGGCCATTGTAGTGATTTGTGCAATGGCTTGTTAATTCAGCCACGGAACACGGCTGTGTGGCCCACCATTGTGTGAGAGACAGTGCTGATCGAGCTGTCCGTGAAGTGCAGAAATGCAGCGACCGGAGGGACGCGACAGTGCCGGTGACGGGACGGAATTGGGGGCGTCGCGTTCCCCGAGCAGTGGTTCTTCTGTGAGTGAGCTAGTTCGGAACTATGACGACGGATCGGGCAAGCGAGATCGTTCGGAATCTGGAGACCCACCGCCACCGACGGGCAAGCGAGGTGCACCGGACCGTGGGGGTGAGTCAAGCCGCAGCCCTTCCGCATCTCAAGCTAAAAAGTCGATAAGGGAGCATTTTGACGATGCGCTGGAAAAGCTTGAGAGCAGAATGACAGTTTTTCTGTCCACTGAGTTTCATGGATTCCGTGAAGACATCCAGTCGCAGTTCGAGTCATTGAATGACAGACTGGGTGATTTAGAAAAGCACGTCGAGGCCAAAGACGAAACGATAGACGACCTCAGCCAGAAGTTAAAGGAGTCGAGGGAGGAGATCGGCAGGCTGCAGACCAGGGCTGAGGAAGCTGAGATGATCTCTCGGCTCCCCTGTCTCATCCTGTCAGGGGGAGCCATGGCGTCCCGTCACGCGCCGCGCCTGCCGGCGCGCGGGCCCGCCGTGATCGCGCCGGCTGGCGGACCGGCCAGCGCCCCGCGGCAGCGGCCGGAGTCGACCGCGCCGGCACGGGCGGGGCCGGCCGGGGCCGGCCGGGGCGGCGCGGGGAGCGCGCCCGTGGCGAGGCGGATTCGTATCGGAGGAGCCTGAGGACATCAATGCTCTGGTAGTGAACACCTTAAACCAGTGTCTCAGTGATCTGGCCATATCGGAGAGTGACATAGACCGAGCCCACCGGCTGCCCGGCCCGAACAATCGCGTCATTGTGCGGTTTGTTCGTTCAGGTCTGGGTAGCATTCGCGATCAAGTGATGTGGCGTCGTCTGGAACTGCACGGAAAGGACCTGTACGTGAATGAGAGCCTGACCCCGCTGCGCAGCAAAATCTACCGCAGCCTGCTCAACGCAAGGAGGCAGAAGAAACTGCATACAGTGTACTCGCGCGGCGGGCACGTGTTTTTCAAGCCCGAGAAGTTTGCGGCAGGTGTGAGAGTCGAGTCGCTGGTCAAAGTGCGGCAGCTCGGTTTTTCCGTGGTGGAAGACGGACAGCCCTCCCGGGTGGCTCGCGGCGGCGATCGCCCCTCCAAGGGCCAACGTGGGACGCCGGCCCGCTGATGAGCTGACCGGTCTGGACCGGGACCGCTGCTGCGCCCCGTGGTGAGAGACTGACGAGTGAACGCTGTCTTTGAACCTGAGTTACGTCACTAGGGTGATCTTTGCCTCAACTATGGTGTAAAAGATTGTGGTTGCTTTTTCATGTCATCATGATATCATCCCCGATTTTCTGTCGTGCAGTGCTGTTTTCCCGCGGTTCCGTGCAGTTGCCCCTTGTGTTTCCTACAGCCGCCGCCAGGTGTCGGGGTGGTCGTTCGGCTGTATAGTGTATAGCTGTTGCATATTGTAGCTGTTGCGTGCAGTGCTGTTTTCCCGCCGCTCCGTGCAGTTGCCCCTTGTGTTTCCTACAGCCGCCGCCAGGTGTCGGGATGGTCGTTCGGCTGTATAGTGTATAGCTGTTGCATATTGTAGCTGTTGCGTGCAGTGCTGTTTTCCCGTCGCTCCGTGCAGTTGCCCCTTGTGTTTCCTACAGCCGCCGCCAGGTGTCGGGGTGGTCGTTCGGCTGTATAGGGTATAGACAGTGTTAGACCGCCTTGGGTAGGGCCTCCCCCTCCCACCACACAGGGGGCAGGGGAGCGAATTAGCTGGTTGGCTCGTAGCGTTGTTGACAATGTCACGAGGTGGGTCATGATCAATACCTATAGATGAGACAATAGGGCTAGTAATGTGAAGGCCTCTGAGCGAGATTGCTCTGTAGGTACGAATAAGATATGGCCATTACGCCAAGAGCAATCGTCTGGCCATGGTCACCAGCCGTGTTCACTTTTTTCTACCCGTTTTGTCGATACTTATTTGTGTTTCAACTGTGTTCTCGTGTTGTGCTCTTTCGTTTGTTTGTGCAAGCAGATTATTGTTCCTGTGGGGGCGGCGTCGGCGGTGGCGGGTTGGCGCGGTGGCCGGCGGCGGCGGCCGGATTGACGCTGCTGCTGATGGCGTCCAAATCATCCTCAATGACACTAGCTCATCTGAATCTGTGCAGAGAGGGGGCGGTGCCTCGTCCCGTGGTATGTATGGCTCGCTGTCTCGCCTGGCTGCGTGTCCGCTGCTGGTGTCTCGCTCCGCCGATCGCGCTATGAGATTTCCTGTCCCGATCCCTATACCTAACCTAATTAGCATACGATCAGGACTAACTTCCCTCTTAGATTCCGGTCGGTTTGCGTGGAAAATGTACCGAGGCCAATCATTTAGAGAGGAATGAAATGTACTGAATGAACAAGAACGCATGCGATCTTGAAATAACAACCTTTAATGTAAGGGGCTTAAGTAATTTTTCAAAGAGAAAAGATGTGTTCGACTTCCTTGGGAGTCAATCAGCAGACATAATATGTTTGCAAGAATTACATGTAGCTCCTGGCAAAGAAAACGTTTTTCGAAACCAGTGGGGTGGTAGAGCCTGGCTATCGCCAGTTAGTTCTGCAGCAGGTGGAGTTGGCATTTTGATCCAAAATAAAACAGCCTGTACGTTTATTGACGTAGTTACTAATGACAAAGGAAGTGCCATATTTCTGAGCCTGGATATAGACGGATTTAGGATTAAAGTTGCAAATGTATATGGCCCCCCTGATCGCGATGATCCTTCATACTTTGAGGAAGTGTTCAGACTGGCTGTTTCTGACCAGACAGAACACTTAGTACTTTGTGGTGATTGGAATTTAACGTTAAATCCAGACGCAGATACATATAACTATGCCTCCCGTGACAGGCGATCAAGATCCCGTAGTTTGGTAAAACATAAATGCCTTGATCTGAACCTTCATGATGCCTGGAGAGTGATGAATGGTGATAAAAAACAGTTTTCATGGCGGAAGAACACTCCAGTTAAATGTGCAAGACTTGATTTTTTTCTTATCACCGACTCAATCATAAACAAGACCTCGTCGTGTGAGATTCTTCCTGCATACAGGTCAGATCACTCCCGAGTATCTTTACGTCTAAATTTGAGTTCTCAAACAAGAGGAAGGGGATTATGGAAGTTTAATTGCTCTCTGTTGAAGGATTTAACTTACCTACAGCTAGTTAAAGAGGTTATTCAAGAGACAATCATTAGTTATGCTAGCCCGATCTACTCTGAATGGTACATCAAGAATCAGGAAGCGAGAAAAGACATGCAAATGACTATTACCGACGATCTGTTCCTTGAAATGTTATTACTGAACATACGGTCTAAAACTATCAGTTACACAATAAAAAAGACAAAAGAAAGAACTGAAAAAGAAAAACGTATATTATTAGAACTTCAAATACTAGAATCTGAGTCAAGTCCCACCTCCGAAGATATTGAAGTGATAGGTCGCAAACAGTCAGAATTACAAACTCTTAGATCAACTGCAAACGAGGGACGAATAATTCGTTCACGGGCAAGGTGGTATGAAGAAGGTGAAAGGGGATCATCTAGTTACTTCCTGAAACTAGAAAGGAGAAACTTTGAAAGTAAATTAATGCCGTCCTTGAACATAGGAGATCGAGTAGTAAAGGATTCCGGCGAGATCCTCACTGTACTTAGTGAACATTTTGCTGAACTGTTTCGAAATGAGGAGGCTGCCCTGGAACCCGAAGTTAATGGATATTTAGAAAGCGCAAAACTCCCCAGACTTTCAACTACAGAATCGCAAACCCTAGACAAGGACATAACGGTTGAAGAGCTGGGAGCAACTTTAATGAAGTTTAGTAATAATAAAAGTCCAGGCTCGGATGGATATCCCTATGAGTTGTTTAAGGTCTTCTGGGGTGATATTAAACACTTTGTTTATAGGTCCTTAACATATGGTTTAATAAAAGGAGAGCTTTCAATAACGCAACGGGAAGGACTTATAACTCTAGTGCCCAAACCTTCCAAACCTAATAATTGTATATCTAGCTGGAGGCCAATCACCCTTCTAAACTCAACTTACAAAATATTAGCTGGAACAGTTGCAAGCAGGCTCAAAAAGGTGTTGGATTCTATTATACATCCAGATCAGACAGCATTTTTAAAAAATAGATTTAAGACATAAAGACATAAAAGAAAAGTGCAACAAAGCGCCTCTTGGGCCCATCCGAGGTTGCACCCCCCCCCCCCCCCCCCCCAATCCCCCCCCCCCCCCCCCCTCCACCAGTCTCGCCCCTTCAAATAACCTTACTCTACCTGCATAAAAGAAGGCTAATCCCACGAGTATTTATGAACTAATCCCTTCTCTGTAAAGTATTTATCTAATCTAATTTTGAAGGAAGCAAGTGTCACTGCATCAGCGACATCCCCTGGTAGCATATTCCAATGTCCTACAACCCTTCTACTGAAAAATGACTGTCGTAGCCTAGTCCTACTTTGTTTCATAATGAGTTTATGCTGATGACCTCTACCTCGATTTTCCCTATTGAACTCAAACATACCCTTTAAATATCCAGAATGCTGACTATTTACAAATTTGAAGACTTCAATTAGATCTCCTCTTAGCCTTCTATATCTAAGTGAAAACATACCCAATTTCCTTAATCTATCTTCATAAGGTAAACTACCAAGACAATTAATCATTTTTGTTGCCCTTTTTGAACTCTTTCTAACAACCAGCAATCTTTCTCATATGTTGGAGACCAGGCTTGTACACAATACTCCAAATGTGGTCTAACGTATGCACAATACAGTTTTGTTATTACCTTTTCACTCTTGTAGGAAACATTTCTGTTAATGGCCCCTAGCATTCTAAGTGCCTTTTTCCTAGCTTCTACAACCTGGTCTGACGCTGATAGTCTATTGTTTACCACGACACCTAAATCTCTTTCCTTTTCAATCTGCTCCATTTTCTGCCCACCCATTTCATACCTATGTTTACTGCTAACCCGTCCAGCATGCATAATCTTACATTTACTCAAATTGAATTTCATCTGCCATGCTTCAGACCACTCAAATTTATTGGTGAAAACACCCGTGCCACTTATGATATCTTGTGGGACACATACCGCAATGATACAAAGGGATTATTACTCTCTGTGGATTTTAAGACCGCCTTTGATGTAATGAGTTGGAGGTTCTTGGAACACTGTTTATATAAGTTCAATTTTGGAGAAAAGTTCATAAATATCTTTTTGTGTTTGCACAAACACATTTTTTCGCGTATTGTCTACAATGGAAATATGTCCAAACAAATAATAAACTTAGAAAGGGGCTGCAGACAGGGAGACCCCATATCATGCTACTTCTTTATTATCGGGGCAGAAGTTTTAGCAAATAGGATCAGGCAAAACACCACTATTCGAGGAATCAAGCTCAGGCGTACCCTTATTAAAGTCATACAATATGCTGATGACACGACTTTTTTCCTTGACGGATCAGAGGAAAGCCTAAGGGCTAGTTTCGGCGAGCTTGACGGGTTTGCAAAATATTCTGGACTAAAGCCTAATGTTTCAAAGTGTCACGCAATGTGGATAGGACGGCAGGCGTTTTCGAGCGAGAAAATATGCCCCGATATCAACTTGAATTGGGTTACAAAACTCAAGCTCCTGGGGATCGTTTTTAATCCACACTGTCGAGATATCGTAGCTGAAAATGTAACACTAAAGAAAGATGCAATCTTGAGGACAATTGGAATGTGGCAAAGCCGACATTTGACATTGGTTGGAAGAATCACTATAGCCAAGTCATTATTATTGTCACAAATTACCCATATAATATCATCGCTACCTGACCCCAGTGAAAATGTCATAAAAGATATAAACAAAATACTATTCACATTTGTATGGGGCTCAAAAAGAAACCCATTGAAAAGAATAAGATTATGTCAGCCTTTACACGAGAATGGCCTGGCAATGATAGATATTGCATCGTACATCAAATCACTAAAAATGAAATGGATAAAAAGACTAATAACGGGAAAACACAGCGCCTGGCACTCACTTGTACCTGCAAAAGTTCAGAGCGAATTCATCTGGAATTTCGGTGTTGCGGCTCTGAAAAAGGTTTTGAGAGAAATATGCAACCCATTCTGGAGAGATGTAATTTCTGCTTGGCTACATTTTTCCAGTATGTTCACAACGCCTGATGAACACCTTTACAATGCAAACTTATTCAATTCTGATCACACAAAATTTAAAAACTCGCGATATATTAGTTGGGAAAGGAAGGGTTTATGTCTCATAGGCGATCTCTTCGAAGGCAACAAGCTTTTAACGTGGCAAAGGTTTAAGGATCTCTACAATATTCCATGCATTCACCTTGATTATCTTGGCCTGGTGCACAGTTTACCGAGGATTTTGCAAAAGGACCAACCAAATGGCTGGTATCAGCATCGCCCCTCAATACCTGCTCGTATTCACTATCTTTTAAGTAATGCAACTTTCACAAAGCTGTTTGCTAGAGGATTAATGAAAAACAGCACAAGAACTCAAAATGATATCGACAGGATTGAGTGCAAGTGGAGGAGAGACATTGACACATTCGAGCCATTGTCAGTACAGGTCGTGAGTAACAGTGTGTGTGCAACACGATATACATCCTTTCAGTTCAAAGTAGTAATGCGCATTTTAACTACTAACAGCTTTTTGCGCTTGATTCATTACATAGAAGATGAACGGTGCATCTTATGCGGTGCGGCCCCTGAGACATTAACTCATTTATTCCTGTCATGTCACTATGTGCAAAGTCTTTGGCATGACATTTCACGATACCTCTCAGTGAACGGCCTCGAGCAAATTTGTGATAGAAAGAAAATATTCGGAGATTGTAAAAATGCTTTGATAACCCACATAGTAACACTGGCAAAATACTTAATATATGATGCTAGGTATAGGGAGATACGGCCATCTTTCATCCAGTTTAAATCGTGCCTGAAGCGCGATTTTGAAACTGAAAGATATATAGCAGCAAAGCAAAATAACTTAGATAACTTCAGCAAAAAGTGGAGCGAGTTAAACGCTGATTTAAGCGCCGGTGACTGATGACTCTTATAATCCATTTCGTTATATTTTCATTGCCAACAAAAACCCGGTCCTTGCTCCGTCCCCTCATGCGCGATTTGGCGGATTGCGACATGTCTGGCGGCGGCGGCGTGGCCGGCGGGTGGCGCCATCTGCCGTGCTCCCGCTGCTATTAGTGTCGCGGGTCTACCGTCTCTGGCGACTGTAGTCGTGTCTTCGTCTGTAGGCTATTGACTGGCCTCCGATGCTGATGGGCCGGTCGCCGCCGATGCAACCGTTGTCGCCGCCGCCTCCGCCGTCAATGCTCCTGCCGCCGTCGCCGCCCTCACCAACACAGGCATCCTACTACAGTGCCAGTAAAGTAGGATAGGCGCCCGCGCCCTCTTCCCACCCGAGCCGACCCGGGACCGGTCCCTGACAGATTCTGCCGGGCCGGTCGGCCTGCCGGGCGTGTGGGTCGCCGACCCAGCTGGTCGACGGCTCGCACGCCCGACCGGTGGCGAGGCGGGCGCCGCTTCGCGAGGATTGGCCGCGGTGAACGCGAGGCGGCGCGGGCCGCCTGCGATATTCATACTGAATGTTGAAATGTATGAGTGAGTTAT